>PVIJ01002170.1:0-169227 GCA_004024925.1 Scalopus aquaticus | reverse complement strand
TAGTTTTCTTTGTATAAGTCCTTTATGTCTTTTGTTAGATTTATTCCTAGATATTTGAATTTTTTGGTTTCAATTTTGAAGGGGATGGATTTCTTAATTTCTTCTTCAGATTGGGTGTTTGCATATAGGAAGGCTATTGATTTTTGTGCATTGATTTTGTATCCTGCTACTGTACTGAACTGGTCTATTATTTTAAACTGGTATGTCTAGGCTGCTCTGTGATTGAATTTTTCAAACTAGCTTTGCAACACTTCTAGAAAAAAAAAGCCCTGTGATTGGTTTACTACCTTCCAAGAAACAAGTATTCAAGATGCTGAAGCTGCAGTTATTTTATGAGAATACACTAACCTTGATCTACCATCACTTATTGTACTTACTTTAAAATTTCTTTTTAATTTTACACTATAGATAAGATGTTCTTGATTTGTTGATACCACAAATCAATTTCATTAAAGTGCAAAGATAATAAGTCTTTAGGGGATTTTGTACCAAATTAAAAGATAAAAAAATGTGTCTATAGCTATGGCCAAGAAAATAATGGAGAGGGCCTCCCTGGTGGTGCAACGGTTTAAGTCTCAGCCTATGAAGCTATCTGTAACCACTGTAGCATGCGTTCTATTCCTGTCCAGGGACTTCCCACATTACACAGCAGACCTCTCCTGCTTTGCCCACTGCTCCCCTCAGCAGTGTACTTCAGTTGATCTGCCTGTTCTGGGCCACACTCTGTCTCTGGTGAATCTTCTCACCACCCCCACACCTCTGGCCACACCCCAGTTCTTGTATGCATAGATAAATAAATCTTTAAAAAAGAAAATAATAGAGATATTTGGTACAAAATAACAAAATACAAAAACTATATGTATGTAAATGCATAGATAGACAGAAACAAACGTACATACATAGATACATAGAACAAAATTACCTGAAGATGGTAATGCTTATTTATCTTTTGTGCATATCTATGAATCTATCTTTTATATATTGACAAGAGACTGTAGAATATTTAGCCATGCAGAATATGTGACATCATTAACTCTACCCTAAAACAATGAACTGCAAGTTATGATGCATGTTATCTGTACTTCAATCAATAAGATTAGCAAATCTCCAGATGTTAGCTACATTGGTTTGTTTCTTTTGTTCATTGTTTACTCATACTATTACAGTGCTGTAACTGGGTGGTCTTTTTTTTAAACAAAACATAATTAGCAAAACAGAGGGTATTATTTGTTTTTAAAGCTTTTATAAATAAAGGCTTCAGAAAAATTTTCACATATAAAAAATTTTTTAAAAATCTATTGCTCCTATATCCAAACAATGAAATAACAAAAAAAAAGAAATCAGAAAAAGAATACCATTTATAATTGAACCAATAAGAATTAAATAGTTTGGAATAAATTTAATCTAAGTGAAAGACCTGTATATGAAAACTCTAAGACATTGTTGAAAGAAATAGAAGACAAAAGGAGATTAAAAATTATTAGGTGTTCATGGATTGGAAGAATTGACAGCTTTAAAGTGGCTGCATCGCTTAAATCATAAAAAGATTCAGTGCAATTCCTATTAAAACTCCAATGACATTCTTCATAAAAATATAACAAAAAATCAGGCCTCCCCGGTGGCGCAGTGGTTGAGCGCTGCGCTGTGGAGCTGTCAGCAGCGGCGACGTGAGTGTAACACCCGGACGGGGAGAATCCCACATGGTGCGGCAGACCTCTCCTGCCTCACCCGCTGCTCCCCTCAGCAGTGTACTTCTGATCTGCCTGTTCTGCTCCCCACTCTGTCTCTGGTGAACCATCTCACCGCCCCATGCCTCTGGCCTGTACCCCAGCTTGTATGTATAAATAAAATAAAAATCTTAAAAAAAAAAAAAAGAATATAACAAAAAATCATGAAATCTTTTTCTAGACCAGCAAAAGACCCCAAATAGAAAACACACTCTTGAGAATAAAGAACAAAAATGAAGATATCACACTCCCCAACCTCAAACTAAACTACAAAGTGATAATAATTAAAACAGCTTGGAATTTGGAGTAAAAACAGACACACAGATCAAAGGAACAAACTGAGAGCCCCCAAATAAAATCATGCACATATGGACAACTAATTTACAACAAAGGAGTGAAAAGTTTACAATGAGGCAAAGAATGTCTCTTCAAAAATGTGGAAAACTGGACAATCGCCTGTAAAATAATGAAATGAAGACCACTGCCACATACTACAGTCAAAAATTAATTCAACACAGATTAAAGACTTGTATTTAGGACCTGAACCTATAAAATGCATGGCAAAAAACACAGGTAATATACTACTTGACATTAGTCTTAGAGATGTGTTTGGAACTCAACTCCAAAGTCAAGTGAAACAAAACTAAAATTAAACAAATAGAACTATGCCAAATTAAAAAGTTTCTACACAGCAAAAGTACTTGCATCAATACAAAATAACACCTGTCCAAAGGAAAAATATATTTGCATATCACATGTCTGACAAGGGGTTAATATCCAAAATATAAAAATAACTCAATAAAACTTAATAATTAAAAGCAAACAGCCTATTTAAAACTGGACATAGGATCTGAACTGACACTTTTCTCCAAAGAAGAAATACAGATTGCAAATGAGTACATGAAAAGATGTCCATCCTCTTATTATTAGGGAAATAACATAAATCAAAATGATGTTATCACCTCCCATCTGTAAAATGACTATTATCCAAAAGAGAAGGGAATATTTATAAACTGTTGGTAGGAATATAAATTGGTAAACACTACATGAAGGAGTTATTTGAAGAGAATTTTATAAGCTAAGGATTAACATTACAAATCTATAGCACACTACTTTTTTAGAAAGAAATTACCAAAAGATGTTTAAAGAAATGTAATTCAATTATAAAGAAAAAAATGAAATATGTTTTAAAAACTAAATTTAATGTAAGTCAGTAAAAGATCAATTTAGATAAACAAAAAAGAGCGAGATGGTAGATTTAAATCATATGTGTAATTACAAAACATAATAGTCCAAAAATACCACTTAAAGGCAGTACTTAAAGATTTAATTTTAAAAAGCGCAATTCATGTATATACTGGTCACAAGAAATTTACCTGTTATATGTATTGACATTATAACAATCCTGAAAGAAAAGTGAAATGGAGTGACCTGACAGCTTTAATTGAAAGTCACTATTTGTTTATGAGGACACTGATAAAAGGCATGAGAGGCAAGGATACATAAAAGCCTAGCTATACCACGAGACCAAGTCTAAAAATGTAATATGTAACTCTGATAATACACCTCTCAAATAGTATAAATAAAAGGGCTGAAATAAGCCAATCTGAGACATTTGAACTCCATGCCAATGGGAGCATCAGCCACCAGACACTGCCAAGGAAGTAGCTCTCCCTTCTCTGACAAGGTAAACCCACAAGGGGAATTCTGGATCAAAATGCAATAGCTCTCACACTGATCTCCTGAACCTCGTCTTATTAGTTCATACCGCCCCTCCTTTTACTACTAATTGAACTGAATGCTTGTGTTACTGAAATATGAATTTCCTCAATAAATCATAGTAGTGACCTCACCTTTTATATCCATTCTAGTGTACCCATCTTCTTGAGTCTTTTAATCTCTTCCTCAAAATTCTGTCTCTGCAATTTAGACATTTTAATTCTATTCATTGTGGGTTATTCCAGGTTTCTTGGAGTAACCTTATCAGTGAGGAAAGTGACCACATCTTCTAAAGTCCTTGTCAAAATACTATGTCCCAAGAGAGTGCAGAAAGTCAACAAACTGATTATTCATCTTACTTTTTACTTCTCTGGTGTAGAATTCTCAGTATCTAGTTCCATGAATATTCCCCTAGTCCCACTGGTATATGGCACCTCCTTTGGGTGACTTAACCCTTTAGTAGGTAGAGTGGTCAGAAGTGGAGGTGGAGACATCTAAGATGGACACATGCTATCTTCTGTGAGAAAGACCTCTTTCTGTGTTTGTCCATGGAAGGACTTAGAAGATAAACAGTCACATAGGACAACAGAAATGTACTGATCTGAATAGCGTCAAATTCACTAATAAAGAAGTGCAGTGCTGGCCATCCAATGCAGGCTACGCCTGAATATAAGAGTTTGTCACACCCCTTGCTGAAAGGAATGTAAATAAGAGTAACTTGATGCAGTAGAAACTAAGCAATAGAATATAAATATAAGCAGCCAGGGCCTTGTAATTAATTATACAAGATCTTTTCTGCCTCCTGATAAGAGAAGATAGGATTGCTATTACAGAATCAGCAAAGGGGAGAGAATATGACAAACTCAGGACCACTGTTTAGTGTACTCCCTGATCAAATTCTCAGTAAGAATGACAAATGCAGCAATCCCAGCCTGAAGAGAGTAGAACTACCAGGGCCTCAATTATTTTGTGAACGTTAAGTAGAGAGGTGACAGCTGAAGGGAGAGGATTTAGAAAGGAGTGAAAAAAAGAGATGACGTGAACCAGTTCTGACCCAACCAATAGTAGTGATGGCACCCGCAGTTCATCCCACTAACTCTTCTCTGAATTTCCTCTCAGGGATAGAAGGCCTCAGTGCTCCAAAGGAACTGGTCCCTGAGTGCACAGAGTAAATCTGTATGTCACAAGAGGCAAACTGAGGAAGGCAGGCATGGAGATCTGTCATCAGATACCCCTTTGAAGAGGCTTCCGTGCCTGCTTGGGGAGTTTGGTGGCTTGACAGTCTCCAGTTTTCAAACCTTTCAAGGTTTGTCTTTCAAGCTGAGATCACATCTTGGGGCAGCCCCTAGCCTGGGACTGAGTGGGGTACTAAGGCCTGAATATTTCATCCTAGTTGGGACTCCTTTAAGGGAAAACCTTTACTCTGGAGCATTCAGTTGAATTTGGAGAGTCTTTGTAACTTTGGCCACAAGGTTCTGACCACGCTTAGTCCTACATCCTCATGTTTCACTGGAGCTACTTCCCCCAAACCTTTACACTCCCAATTCTCATTGTCTGCTTCCTAGAGAAGCAAATCTGTAATAAGTCACAACATGCAAATTTTTGCTTGAGAGCTTGAAGTTTTTTGTTTGGAATGGGGGTTTAGCCTTCCGATTGTCACTGAAGTCACCTGATGACATCCAGCTCTGGTCAGTTAAAGAGGCTACTGCATGGAGTAAACACCTATAAATAAATAACTTGTTTAAAAAGATGATAATGTTTAAGACAAACAAAAAGTTGAGACCATTTTATAGAACTCAGATCTTACCTAGCAAGAGTTAAAACTCTTTAAACTTATATAAATTCATTTTATACCCAAGTATATGGCATTCACTTAGGATCACAAAACTTTCTCCAAATATAAAACAAGTAGTGAGATACAGCCATTTTATATGAAACAAATTTGTTTTTTATCCAACTTCACCCTTATAAAATTAAGAGAATTTTGTCAATTAATATTTATTTCCAGGCCTCCCTGGTGGCACAAGGGGTTAAGTCTCAGCACTACGAAGCTATCACAGCCATTGCAGCACAGAGCTCGATCCCTGCACAGGGAGCTTCCCACATGGTGAAGCAGACCTCTCCTGTCTCACCCACTGCTCCCCTCAACAGTGTATATCAGTAGATCTGCCTGTTCTGCTCCCCACTCTGGTGAATTCTCTCACTCCCTTACACCTCTGACGCCGCAGTTCTTATATGCATAAATAAATAAATCTTTAAAAAATAATAATAATATATATTTCCATCTCCCATTGCTAAAAACAATTCAAAAAGACAACTCCAAATCATACCAGAACAGTAGAAGCTTACAGCTGATAAATTGACCAAACTGACTAGGACAGGAAAGGCTAGAAACAGTTTTTACATGTAATTCCATATGTACTAAATGATAAAAGGACACAAGAACCTCCTCCCAAATTATCAGAAACATCTTCTTCTTTAAGCAAAAATGATCACAGGGACTCCTATACATTCAGCATCTAAGACTCCTGTCAGGCTAGTACCAGAAACCCTTACAAAGGCTCATCAGAAAATCTCTCAAGAAGATGACAATAGTCAAACAGTAAAATAATCACTTCCACCCAGAGCTACCACTTAGTCCATCTATCTGTGTTTCAGATAATATTCTTCAGTAAAATCAGGTCATTACCCTAGAACTGGTTTTAAGAAGCTAATTTATCTTCTAAAAAGATAAGCTGACCCAAAGTGTAAAGGCTGATGATCTTACAAGCTCAAACAGGAAAGCATTCAGCCAATGGGATTGCTCCACTATAATCACTAACTAGATACCCAGAACCCAATATTCAACCTGTGTCACAAATAGTATTTCCATCACCCATTGAAATCAAATGAATTTCTCAGTGCAAATGGAAATTCTCTGGAGCTTATTACAGGAGCTACTTTAGTAAATGCCATAGCCAGCCCCTGAAAGAAGACTATCTTCGCAAAAATTCCACCAGCTAGATGACATTTGTCCCTTCTTTCCAACCTTTCCAGTCTCTGCATTGTGGTGACTACAGGCAGTTAGCATGAATCTCAGTGGAGTAGGGGTGAGAGATGGCATTTACATGGTAATGAAGCAAAGAGTTTCAAAGCAAAGACTGAAGGACTAGGAGAATGTAGATCTCACCCACACAACAACCCGGTATCTGGTATCTGGAAATGAGCAGCCTAGAGAGGAAACATATTTAGCGTAAAAATATGTCCTAGGAAGGGAACAGGAACAAATTAACAGAGGTAGAGAAAATGATTTGTGAAGAAGGGGAGTCTATCATACAGTGGAAGCAACAAAGACTTTTCCATTTTCGTACTTTCTTTGCTTGGTTAACTCCTAGTTACGTCTTAAAAGTTAATTTAGCAGTAGTGCCTAAGATGTTCTTCACATCCAAATCCTACCTTAGTACTACGTCAGCGTGTCACCACAGCACCTGTTATAATATTCATTATCTTTTGTTGCAATGGAGCTTTTCATTGAACTATAACTCACTAGAAATTCAAATTTTTAAGGCATACAACTCAATGGATTTTATTATTTTTACAAAGTTGGGCAATCACCATCAACATTTAATTCCAGAAAATTTTATCATTCCAAAAAGAAAACTCATACCCATGAGCAGTCACTCCCTATTCATCTTTTCCTTTCAGCCCTTAGCAATTAAAAATCTACTTTTTCTTTCGGTGGATTCAGCTAGTCTGGGCATTTTATGTAAGTGGAATTATAAACTACATAGTCTTTTTGTGGCTGGCTTCTTTGACTTGGCCTAATGTTTTCAAGGTTTATCTGTATAGTAAAAAGTACGTCTCTCCATCTTATGCCTGGATAAAATTCCATTTATATGCTGTATTTTTTTAAAAAGTCATTTGTCAGGTGATGGACATTTGAGTTGTTTCCATTTTTTGCCTGCTATGAAAAATGCATATGAGCATTGGGGTACAAGTTTTTAATTTGACCTATTTTTCAATTCCCTTGAAGATATACTTATGAGTACAATTGTTAGGTTATGTGTTTTGCTTTTTGAAGAACTGCCAAACTATTTTCATTTTCTAATTCCACCAGCAATGTAATTGTCTTCCACTTATCTAAAGATCAAGTTTCTTGAGAGTGGGACTAAATCTTATGTAAGCAGCTAGCTTACAGTGTCTAATGCATCACAGAATAATGCTTAATGCAATATGGCAGTCCATGAGCATTTGAGAACAACTGAATAAAAACCCCAAATAGTATTTTTCACCCTATGCCTTCTTCCAGCAAATACTTATCAAAGTATCCCCTCCATCAAAATGCTTTCTCCCAATATCTTTGACTTTCATCTTTCCAAACTCTTTTCCTATGAAACTATTCTTAGGTTCCAGTACTTCCTGAAATGGGTGCTCTGATATCTAAACTAGAGGGCTGTGCTCTGCCTGGGGCAGCTCTCCAGCACATTAGACAAGTTAATGCAAGATAATCCGATAGTAGAATCAAGTGTTTTCAAGATAGTAGAATCAAGTGTTTTCAAGCTATTCTGGTTAGGCAGTTATTTATTCCCACATTTTCAAAGTGATCCTCGAGTAAATACAGCTACAGAACTTATCTGGCTGCAGGGCACCCCCTGCTGGCTCTGCTGCCAATAGCACCTGTGGAAGAAGAGAGGAGTGACTCTCACAAGGGGCCAGAGGCACACAGGGGACCCCATTATAAAGGCAGGCAGCAAACATCTACAGATGAAGAGCAGCTCTGGGTGGGATTTAGCCTCCCCTAGCTGGCACTTAAGTAGCCTGATGACTTCCAGTTCTGGTCAGTTGAAGAGGTTGTTGCATGGAGTAAATAACTGTTTGATTCTCAGACACGAAATGGATACTTACACATAGGGAACTTGTACTTTAAACATGACCAACTCCTCCTGCTATGACTTAGGTTATGTCTCTAATAAAATATGAATATACATAAATTTCTTGCAAAAGTTCACCAAAATTTTGTCACTTCTGCCCCAACTGATGAACATTTTTGATACTCAAAAAAGATGTTCCTCCTAATGTTTTATCATCATCATGTCCAGCTGTACTGTCCATCATCTCAATTTTCTAAGAATAGAACTCAGGTGCAACTGTGTTGAATAAGTTATTAAAGTTTTTTATACATGAACCATGTTAAGGAGAATGCTCCTCTAAGGATATCAATGCCCTAATCACCATAACCTGTAAATATGTTTAGTTACAGGGCAAAAGTTTAGACTTTAAAATACGACGATTGTATTGGATTATCCAGATGGACTCATAATCATATGAGCCCTTAAATGGAGATGGAGAGATCTTTCTCTGCCTGAAGTCAGGAAAGACACTGAAGGAGAAATCAGGAAGATTTGAAGGTTGAGACCTTCAAATACTGCAGGAGGGGCCACATGGAAAACACAAGAAACAAGGTGGACATCCTATAGGAGAAAAACATCAGTCCCCAAATGTCAGCCCATCTCAAAATGAGAACTCAGTCCTATAATCACATGGAATTGAATTTGGGAAGCAACAAATTCATGTTGAAGCCAGATTCATCCTCAGAACCTCAACTCACCACCAGGACTTCAACCTTGTGATATACTCCAACCTCTCACCTACAGAACTCTGAATAAAAACCTTTGTATTATCTTAAGCCACTATGTCATATTTTATATCAGCAATAGAAATTAATACATTACCAAATGTCAAGATATTAAATTTCAATATTCTGTGACTCTGAAACACAATAACTACTAGAAAAACCACCACAACATTGTCCATAATACAGGCCAGGTCAAGTCGATAGTAGGGCTGTTTGGTTTAATCGTCCTGGAATTAATTGAAATTGCATATTCCCAGACCAAATCACTTTCCACTCCAAATGCTATTTTTTAATAATAAATACAAGTGAGATTTCTATTAATAATTACTGGGTATTTTTTAATGTTATCTAATAATACTATATAATTTTAAGTAATTATCCTCTCCAACATTTACAACTCTAGCTTTCATTTTCAAAAAGTAAATAGAGAATTACTTTGTCAAGTCTTTTTCAAATTTTCTTAGTTTGATACAGTTGACTTTAGGTGTACATCTCTTTTACAATACATTCAATTTATTTTATTAAATTCATATTCTAAATAAATATGTGAATAATATTAACATAAGACAGTGAATATTAACAGTTGAATGAATCAATGTCTACAAAAATGTGACAACATAAATGTGAATAAATAAATGATACCACAGTTTAACAGGCCTCAAATGTACCCAGAATTCAAATCTCTGTGTGAGTGCTTGGGTGGGAGGGGTGGTGTGAGGACATATTGGGGAGTTTTAACTTATTCCCTTAAATCATATAAAGTGTTGTGAACCAACGTTACCTCAATAAAGGTAAAAAAAGAATTCTCAGCCACCTGAGTTGTAGTATATAAATATATTAAGTCCAGTAAGAACGAATTACTTTCTAACAGAACATTATTGGTACTATGGCCATATTTTGGCATTTATATTTCTTAAATTTGTAGCTCAAAGTTGTGTGTGGCTTTCTTACATGCACATCACTGTTTCACCAGCTCCTGATCTGCAGAATACACACTTATGATATTCCAAGTTCAGCCAGCTTCAGTCAATGTTTCCAAATTACAACCAAAAACTAGACTTTTCCAGACACTCTTGAGTGAACTGTACCCCTCTAAATTTAGAACACGAACACGTACTTTTTCTGAGTCCTTTCAGCCAGCCTTGCAATCTCAATAGCTTTCTTCCTTGCTTCAAAATCCTCCCTTTTTATCACCTCTCCAGTCCCCCGGTAGCCGAGCTCCACCAACTGGCGGGCCAGGACTTCATCCTAAAGAAAAGATCAGCTGTTAGTTTTGTGAATGAATGAGACACCTGATTTCATCTAGTGCACACCGAGTCATTATGCAAAATGAAAACCCAAATTTATTAAAAACAAGAGCTATTAGATACGGAAAACCAGAATTCTTTCTAACAATACTTTTACGCATATCTGAGTTGTCATCCCTTTCTCTCACATGTAAGAAGAAGGGTTTAAAATAACATAAATCATTAAATTTTCTCTAAGGGAATAGAGAGGACAAAAGTCTATTGTGTTTTTGATCAACTTATGAGAACAGCTGTAGCTAATTAATAGAGTATCTTTAAAACAATAAAACTAGAGACAATAGAACTCATACAAGAAAGATTTTTTAAAAACCAATAGCACAAAAAGAGAACTGGGTTCTCCTTGCTTTCAGAAAGTTCAACATTTCCAAGATTTACATCCTTGAAGTCTAGTAACTGATGACACAGGATTATGATTTCAAATACAAAATAAAGGGCAGATGACTTTCCTGTTTAACTGGAAAGATATTGTTTCCATATAATGTTGGTACCAGTAATAACAGCAAGGTAACCACAGAAAGCTTCAGATTGAAAATTTTTCCCACAATTTCTTAGTTCTTTTATATTTCAGTTACTTTAAGAAGTTACATATTGTGTCACCTGTATAGCATATTCAAGAAAAATATTATTTCCCTATAATTTGAAAAGGTGTCACATTACATGAAGTTACTAGTATATAAACTAAAGTATTACATAAAAAATATATATTAATAATAATCCTTATATTTTCATCTAAATAGGAAATGTCTTAAACAGTAATATATATATATATATAAATGCTGTTAACCCTGACTTAATACATCACTGTTAAATGTAAGAACTGATTTGATTAAATGATTAAATGAGATTAAATGAGAAATGATTAAATGAGAAAACTTAAAAAATGCATGGCTAATAATCTATTCCACCCAGAGTGGTTAATTTAAACTTCAAACAAATAAAATCAAAAGAATTTGACTATCAACCTAGAAAGCATGCTACTTCCCTTTGCTAAACATTCCAAGCAAATGCTGAACTCTGTTTAGCAGTGTGGCTACAACTGCCAAGCTAATACATTGCAAAGTACCAGATTTGAGGGTTATTTGCCTTCTTTCTGACTTTTTCCCCTTCTCTCTATCCCTAGCCTCCTTAATGAGAACCACAAAACTAAGCAAATGACTCCATCTAGTGGAATTAATATTTAGTAGAAAAAGCAGTGCAGATTTTAGGTTTGTTGTATAGACATGATTTGAGTGTAAATTTTCTTAAATCTATTACTAAAAGTGAGTTTAAGATAAAAATTTTCAAATAAGCTCTGTGAAAATCTGAGGTTCTTCTAGAAGAAAATAAATTCCTTGGGGTAAACATAATATTTTACATAATAAATATTATTCATGTACTAATTTTGTATGTGGAATGAATTGTGCATTCCTATCTTACCTGGGTCACACAAAATAATTTATATAATTCTGCACCCATGTACACTAATGTACATTGAAACAAACGGCAAGATTCACTGAGAAAACAAGTATGAATTCAAACTTGGGGACCTAACGTTACCATGTTCTAATTGGGTGAAATCGCAGGTCACTTCTCCACTTTATTTTTTTTTTTAATAAATACTTTTTACTGAAGTAATGTTGTTTTACATCATGGTTTATAATTTGGACTACAGAATTCCCCCCATAGTGCAACTACCCCCCCCCCAAAGACCCAGAGTCCACCACCATAGTCCACTGTGCTCCATCCCTACTTTGTCCTCGCCTTTCCCCAACATATTCCCCTCTCTGGATGCTTCAGTTCTATAGTCAATTTTTCAGGGATAGTTATGGAGTTTGTCTGACCCTTTGTCTGGTTTCTTTATAGCCCATCTACAAGTGACATCACTTGGTACTGGTCTTTTTCCTTCTGATTTATTTCATTCAGCATAATCCCATCCTTGTTGTCACAAAAGAGTTTATCTTTTGATAG
This sequence comes from Scalopus aquaticus, assembly GCA_004024925.1. NCBI lineage: Eukaryota > Metazoa > Chordata > Mammalia > Eulipotyphla > Talpidae > Scalopus > Scalopus aquaticus. The sequence goes on along the minus strand of PVIJ01002170.1, from coordinate 156,913 downwards.
CTGAGTAGTATTTCTCTTCTTGATCCATTCACCTGATTCTGGACACCCAGGTTGTTTCCACAGTTTAGTTATTGTAAATAGTGCTGCAATGAACATGGGAGTACAAGTTTCCATTTGACTTAGTGTTTTCAAATTCTTTGGGTAAGTACCTAGGAGTGGAATTGCTGGGTCAAGGGGCAGCTGCAGTTTTAATCTTTTGAGAAACCTCCTTACTGTTCTCCATCAGGTTTGAACTACTACTTTTCTAAGCTGAGAGGGTTGCAGTTTTGTATTTCAGGCTTTTCCAGTTTTCACAGGTCCAGAGACCTGAACTTGCAGCTGCTGAGTCAGAAGTGGGAGCCGAAAGGAGTCTACTCACTGGTGTGGATGTGCTGGGAGGGGGGGCTGGCTTGTTTTTGGCACAGCTGACATCCCTCCTCTCTGTAGTGCCCTATCTGGGATTCTGAAGTCAACTTCCTGTCAATGAGCCTCACAAGGTCAGTTCCAGTTCTGAGGGTGGGAGAGCAGCGGTGCACCAGCACCTGCCCTTATTCTTTGCGTGAGAAATCTAGCCTGTGGAGAGCACCCCAGTTCCTCTGCACATATTTTCCTTCACACAAGGCTGTATTGGCCTTGTGTTTAACTCTCCCCTGCTGAGAGCCACTAGCCAAGCACCACACCTGTAAGGTAGCCTCCCTTCCTGGACCATAGTATCCAGGCATTTCTCTCCTTCTGCCTCTTGTTCAGTGAGGCATAGATCTCCTCCATGTCCTTTTTGGTTCAGTCTGTGCTGGCCTCTGATGTCCAAAAGATATTCCATTTTCACCCGCAGTCATGGAATTCTCTGAGTGTAGAATCCATCTGGTTAACTTAGGTGATCCTCTTGAGAATGAAGCAACAAACTTCCTGTGATGCATCCTGACCTCTATTATTATGCTTTTGTTGTTTGAGTACGGTTATTGTTGTAGCTCAATCTTAGATTTCTTTACTAAACTCACTGATTTCTCTAAGAAGTTTCCAGTTAATTTTTCTTGCATTTTCATAGTAGATAAATCTATTGTTTATAAACAATATTCTTACCCTTTCCAATAGGCATGAAAATTTTCATTGTATCATTGCTTTAACCAGATGACAAAAATGTGAGTAATGACAAGCATTTGTATCATATTTCTGATTCCAAGACTAAACTTTCAATTGTTTAACCACTGAAAATGAAGTTTACCTGTATGTGTCTGCTATATACTCTATCAAGTTAAGAGCTTACAATTTTATCCTATGTCTTTTTTGTATCTATAGAGATTTCCATGTACTTTCTTTTTTAATTTGTCAATGTCATGAGTTCATCTTTGCATTCCTACTATCAATCACACTGTTCTTACTAGGATCTCTTATTTGTAAAGAGAGTTCTAGATTCATAAGAAAAGTAAGACAAGTAAGTCTGTCTTCAGCTTGTACTTTGTGCTATCCTTTTCTGAATTAATATTAGGATTACATGTCCGATAAAATGGTCTAAGAAAATTCATCTTTTCTTTCATTAATTTTTAACCATACAAGTCAGACATGAATATAGTCTTCTTGTGAACAATTAAAACATGGCAGCTGAAGTGAATTTATATTCACTTAGTTTCTAGAACTTAGTTTCCCATCATTTTCCTTCCTTAGATAGTTACAGGTTACTTTGGGCCACAAGAGACATTTGCAATCGATTTAATTTCTTTTAGGATCTTCTCCTTCAACTTCTTCATATTTAGCTCTGTGATTAAATGTGTTAGCTTCCTCTATAGGTCACCCTATAATCAAATTTGAGGTGTGGAGGAGGGAAGACTCTGATACAAGTTCTAGCTTGTCCTAGTGAATTCTAGCTCATCATTGCTGGTCTCACTTTGCCCTTTTGTCCCCCACTTCCCATGTTCCCTTCTTTTCTGACAGTCTATTATAATGACTTTAGGCTCTAGCTCCGGAGGGCTTTAATAGACTGTTTAAACAATTCTGTCAATTATGTAAGGTCAAATCTCTATTAAAAACTATATAATACACGCACATATACATATATACATATAAGCATTATTATATATACTTATGTGTATGTATGTGTATATTTGTGTGTGTGTCCATGTAACACATATTATATATGTAATATGTGCAACATATATGTATAATTGTGTGTGTGTGTTTTCTGTGTCTCTGATTAAACCCACAATGATTTACAATTAGCTACTAGTAATGGCTTCAGAGGAATAGAAATTTAAGGAGCTATTTCTGGGTTACTGGAATTGGTTCTCTGATTGTACTACCCTGTTCACAGTGGTAAAGAGTACACAGTAATCTGAAGAATGCAGAAGCAAAAATTATATTTATAATGCAGACAAGGTTTTGGGTAAACAAGTGTTTGCTGCCAGTGGACAATTTAGTGACAATAAGAAATATAATGGGGTTGGTTGCTTTTCTGTGTTCTGAAGACCTTGGTAAATGAAAATGAGGAGCTAAGAATTTGGGACTTGTAAGTCACATGGCAATAGGTTAATTACATAGGATCACTGGCATAAAGAAAGGGGGAATAATTTGGTATAGTTTCACAATTTAAAAAAAGTTTTATTTCCATAAACACACTGTCAGACATATGCAAATTTTCATTGAATAATTACTTTTATGTCCATGTGAGAAGTGCCTGTTTGTATCATTTGTTCATTTTTATGATAGATTTTGTCTATTTATTATTGGTTTATAGGGTTTTGGTCTAAAGAGCAAGTTCTTATATTCTAAACTTTTCAAACATTTATTGGCCTTTTGATTAATTTATGATATATTTTGTCACACAGAGTTAAAATTTTGGTAACGCGATCACATATGAAGCTTTAATAAAAAGGAAAAATTACATTAATGCACTTATTAGAAAAATAAAATTAGAAAAAAACTATTCAACTAAATAAATTAGGGAAAGGACAAAGTAGATAGAAAAATATGAAAGATAATGATTAATAAATCAACAGCAAAAAATGAATAAAATGATAATTAAAAAACACAAATCTCATAAGCTTTGATTGTTCAAAGAAAGTGAAGAGATTATTATTTAAAAGCCCATAAAAAATACACGCCCCCAAAACATGGCGGCGAACAGACACTAGGATTAGGCTCTCCCACAAAATATAGGTTTATGGACAGAAAAATCCCTAATTTTGAGAGCCGATCTCAGGATAACTGAATGCCCTACACAATACAATCATCCCTGCGGGTGCTTTAGACTTAAAGATAAACCGAAAAGTCGGAGTAAAAAGAAGAGAAAAGACACCAAACACCACACGGAGGAACAAAAGAAAGGAGAGGCGGACAAACCAGCTTTATAGAGCACCACTGAATACAAGGTTAGAAAGCACGGTGGGGTCAGAGGGCTCTGGCCAACTAATGGGAGCGTGACCCCCACTCCCCCACCCCAGGAGCCCCCTCTCTTCCCTGCGTGGCAGCTCTGAAGTGCAGGAAAGCTCGAGGGTCACTGCTTTCCATCCCCCACCTGGGGCTAGGTAACATCTTAGTGGGGAAGACAAACTGCCAGCACCCCGTGGGGTCCTAATCCCTCACTGGTTGCTAGGTGATATATTGGCCTGAGAAACTGGTCTAGCCGGAAAAACTGCACAGACCACCTCAAACAATCTCCTCCCTACTCTATGCCCTGACACCAAGAGCTGATGTTAGAGAACTCTACACAGTAGGACAACAGCAACATCTGACACTGGAAAGGGGGGTTGAACCCTAGCAGGGGGCCTACATGGAAACTCCAAAACCTAAAAGCAAAAGGACTACAAAACTCTCCCCAAGCTTACATCTACCCAATACCTTTTTAATTTTTTTTTCTACTTTAATTAATCAATCAATGTAATCCAACACATCAACAAAAAGAAAAATAAAGACCATATGATCATATCAATAGATGCTGAGAAAGCATTTGACAAAGTACAACACCCATTCATAATAAAAGCCATATACAACAAACCCACGGCCAATATTATCCTCAACGGTGAAAAGCTGAAGGCCTTTCCCCTAAGATCAGGCACAAGGCAAGGATGTCCACTCTCACCATTACTTTTCAATATAATACTGGAAGACCTAGCCAGAGCAATTAGACAAGAGAAAGACATTCAAGGGATCCAAATAGAAAAGGAAGAAATTAAACTGTCTCTATTTGCAGACGATATGATAATATATATACAAAACCCTAAAAACTCCATAGAAAAACTACTCAAAATAATGGACCAGTTCAGTAAAGTAGCAGGATACAAAATCAACGCACAAAAGTCAGTAGCATTCCTCTCCGCAAACACCCAATCTGAAGAAGAAGAAATTAAGAAATCCATCCCCTTCAAAATCGAAACCAAAAAAATCAAATATCTGGGAATAAATCTAACAAAAGACATAAAGGACTTATACAAAGAAAACTACAAAACTCTGTTGAAAGAAATAGAAGAAGACACAAGAAGATGGAGAGGCATCCCTTGTTCATGGATTGGAAGGATTAACATTATCAAAATGGCAATCCTACAAAAAGCAATTTACAGATTCAACACTATTCCAATAAAAATCTCAATGACATTCTTCAAAGAAATAGATCGACTACTGATGAAATACATATGGAACCACAAAAAAACCTCGCATAGCTAAAGCCCTACTAACTAAAAGGAAAGAAAATGGAGGGATTTCACTCCCTGGTTTCAAACGATACTACAGAGCCACAATAATTAAAACAGCATGGTACTGGAACAAAAACAGACAGACCAATGGAACTGAATAGAATACCCAGAATTAAAGCCACATATCTATGAACAACCAATCTTTGACAAAGGAGCAAAGAAAATGCAGCGGAACAAGGACAGTCTATTCAATAAATGGTGCTGGGAAAACTGGACAGCCACATGCAAAAAAAATGAAGCTAGACTACTACCTCACATCCTGCACAAAAGTCAACTCAAAATGGATAAAAGACCTGGATGTAAGACCTGAAACCATAAAATGTATAGAAGAAAATATAGGCAAAACTCTACATGACATACATCTCAGCAAAATCTTGAAAGACACATCCCGCAAGGCGAAGGAAGTGAAAGACAAGATAATCAGATGGGATTACATCAAAATAAAAAGCTTCTGTACAGCAAAAGAGACATTAACCAAAACTAACAGACACCCTACAAACTGGGAAAAGATTTTTGCACACAATACATCTGATAAAGGACTGATAATAAAAATTTACAAGGAACTCACACAACTCAACAAAAACAAAGCCAATAACCCAGTCAAAAAATGGGCAGAAGAGTTCAAAAGGCACTTCTCCAAAGAAGAAAAGCAAATGGCCAACAGTTACATAGAAAAATGCTCAACATCACTTGTAATCAAGGAAATTCAAATCAAAAACACTATGAGATACCACCTCAAACCTGAGAAGATGGCACACATTAAAAATACAGGCAACAACAAATGCTGGAAAGGATATGGAGAAAAAGGAACTCTTCTACACTACTGGTAGGAATGTGAACTGGTCCAACCACTATGGAAAGCTATATGGCAATTCCTCAAACTGCTAAACATGGAGCTCCCATATGACCCAGCCATCCCACTTTTGGGAATTTACCCAAAGGACACAAAAACACTAATCCAAAAGGATACATGCACCCGTATGTTCGTTGCGGCACTGTTCACAATAGCAAAGGTATGGAAGCAACTCAGATGTCCAAAAATAGATGATTGGATCCAGAAGATGTGGTACATATACACAATGGAATACTATTCAGCATGGAAAGAAGATAAACACAGGCAATTTGCAGCGACATGGATGGAATTAGAGGGGATCATACTCAGCAAAATAAGCCAGAAAGAAAGAGAAAAATATCAAATGGTTTCACTTATGACAGGACTATAAGGAAATCAAATAGGAGAGATACACTCAGAGGGTGGGGGGGAAGGGTGTAGGTGGGGAGAGGAGGATAAGGGCACAAAATGGAATAGAAAAGAACACAAGGGACCACAGAGATGGATCACGGGTGAATTGGTGGTGGGCTACCCAAGGGGAATACAAAATGTAAAAGACATAAATAACAATAAAAATATAAAAAAATTAAAAAATAAAAAACAAATAAAAGCCCAGTAAAATGGATAACATTTGGTAAGACTGATGGGAGGGGAAAAAAATACACAATTTTAGAAATCAGAAAGAAGACATAACAATAGATATAGAGGAAATTATATATAACTTTATAGCAATATACCTAGAAGTCTATATAAAGCATTTACTCAAGTTCTGAATTCAAAATAGATCTGTAGGTGGTTTTATGGGTCTTCGATTTTCAAAAACAAAGTCTTCATTTTGCATTCCTATTTGAATGTTAGGTTATTTGGTTTATTAGTCAGAGTTCAGGCAGGTAATAGAAAACATATTTAAATAGAGTAATTGAACAAATGAATTAATTACAAAATTATTTAGACAAGGTTAAGAGAAGCCCAAGTGGGATAATGAAGCACCCTGCAGCTAACAACAGCAGAAAGCTATTAAATTAATCCAAAAGAGGGAAGGGGCAGGAGCAGTTAACAGAACCCAGGGAGAGAGCTATAGGACAGAGCTACAAGACCCTAAGTTCTGGATTCATGGAAGAAGATATCTCTTGCTACCTTGCAGGACAGTATGTAAGGAGTATGAAGGGGAAATGGCCAAATTCTTCTCTTGGCTTCTGATTTCTTCCTGGTGCCTCTTACTGGCTGAATCCATCTGGCCAAAGATAAAGGGAACCTAATTGAAACAGTCAACAGAAGTCACCTCTTTGGTCAAGAGCACAGGACAAGTTGAGATAGGACAAAACACAGATATCAAGGGTCAAAGAGAATATCTAATACAATCAGGGACAGACAACTAGGTTTAATATAAAATTTCCAAAGAGGTTTAAAGATATTACTCCAGGGCCTCCCTGGTGGCACCAGGGGTTAAGTCTCAGCACTATGAAGTAATCAGCAGCCACTTCAGCAGGAGTTCTATACCCCAACCCCCTCCCTGGGAGCTGACCCACATGGCACAGCAGACGTCTCCTGTCTCACCCACTGCTCCCCTCAGCAGTGTATTTCAGTCAGTCTGCCTGTTCTGCTCCCCAATCTGTCTCTGGTGAATCCTCTCACCACCCCCAACCCCTGGCCAATATCCCAGTTCTTGTATGCAAAAATAAATAAATCTTTAAAAATAATAAAAATAAACATATTACTCCATGTTCTTCCAGGATTCATTATTGGAACACTTTGCAAAGTCTAAAATCAATCCAATTCTCACTTACTGGTAAGTTAATAACACTCCGAACACCAGAACACCCACAGTCCTCCACCATGGTCCATTTTGCTTCCTCCCTACATTGTTTTCTCCTCTCCTTCTCACTCTCCCCCTCTGGTAGCCACAGTTGCAAAGTCAGCATTCTAAGGTCTGTTGTTAGTTTGGTTTTATCTGACTTTCTATAGTTTCTCTATATTCCACATGTATGTGACACTATCCAGTATTTTTCTTTCTCCTTCTGATTTATTTTCTTTAGCACGATCCATTCCAGCTCCATCCATGTTCCCAGAAATGAAAATGGTTTATCTTTTGATAGTTTAGTATTCCATAATGTATACATAGCACATTTTCTTGATCCACTCATGAATAAGTGTATTTGAGTATGTTGGTGGTTTCCATAGTTTATATATTATAAACAGTGCTATAATAAACATAGAAGTTTAAGTTTCCTTTCCAATTAGTGTTTTTGTATCCTCAGTTAGATACTTAAGAGTGAAATTGCTAGGTCATGTGGCAGATACATTTTCAATGCTTTAAGAAACTTCTTTGCTGTTTTCCAGCAGGGCTGGACCAGTCTACATTCCCAACAACAATGTACAAGAGTTCCTTTTTCTCCATACCCTCGTCAGCACTTGTTGTTTCTGGTCTTTTCTTGTGGACCATTTTCACAGGAATGAGGTGGTTTCTCATTGTGATTTTGATTTGCATTTCCCTGACAATAGTGATGATGAACATTTTTTATGCATTTATTGGCCATCTGTGTGTTTCCTTTAGAGAAGTGCGTATTTAGCTCTTCTGCCTTTTTTGATTGGGTTGTTTTCTTTTTGTTGAGTTGTCTGAGTTCTTTATAAACTTTGAATATCTGCCCCTTGTCAGATGTATGGTGTACCAATATTTTCTTCCACTTAGTATGGTGACTTTTCATTTTAATTATGGTTTGTTTTGCTGTGCAGAACTTTCTAGCTTGATGTAGTCCCTATTACTTATGTTCTTTTTTATTTTCCCTGCTGCTAGAGACAAATCCACAAAGATATATCTAAAGCAAATGTCACAAAATTTTTTTTTGCTTTCTTCTACGTCTTTATGGTTTCGGATCTTCAAGTCTCATTTTGAGTTGATTTTTTATATGGTGTGAGATAGTCATTGAATTTCACTCTTTTGCATGCAGTTATCCAGTTGCCCCCAAAACAACTTATTGAAGAAACTTTCCCTTGCTCCAGTGTATATTCTTGGCTGCTCTGTCATATAGTAACTCTCCATAAATGTGGGTTTATTTCTGGGCTCTCTATTCTATTCCATTTTTCTGTCTGTCTCTTTTTGTTTCAGTACTATACTATTTTGATTATTATAGGTTGGTAGTATAGATTAAAGTCTGGAAGTGTAATACATTCATTCTTCCTCTGTTTTGTCAGGATCACTTTTTCTATTCAGGGTCTTCTGTGCTTCAATGCAACAGTATTTTGTTCTATTTCTTTGAGGAATGTCACTGAAACTTTTACAGTGATTGCATTAAATCTGTGTAATGTTTTGGCCATTTTGACAGTGTTAATTCTGCCAATCCATGACTGAAAGAAAATTATCTTTCTATTTCATTGTGTCTTCTTCTATTTCTTTTAACAATCCCTTATAGTTTTCCTTGTATAGGTCCTTCATATATTTTGTGAAGTTTATTCCTCATTTTTTGTGACATTACCAGCTATAGGTGGTCAATATTGCCAATCCTTACTTGGACATTTTGATTTCCTGAAGCTCATTCCCTAACAAATAACTTAGGAAAGACTCATGATGAAACTGAGTTCATGCATGTTGATAGCAATCTCTGACCTTTATATCAAAAAGTCAGATTTGTTGGATATAAAATACTTGGCTCACATTTTCTTCCTCTAAATATCTTAAATAAGTGATTCCTATTTATTTTAGCATAAAGTATATGGTTAGAAAAGTTTGGTAATAACTTCATTGTCCTACCTTGTAAGTCGCTGGCTATTTTACGCCTACATGTCCAAAAGATTTAATTTATATGACTTATTTCCATTTTCTAAACAATGGGAAGGTAATCTCTAACTAGAAATTCCATGTTGTTAATCTCTAAATTATTTAACAATGATTGGGCTCCATTAGTCAATGAAATCTCAAAATCAGTCTCATAACACTCTTTGATTCTTGACCTGAGAAAAGCATTCAGTAGAACTTTTACTTTTTAGTGGTCAAAAGCAGTCAGTAAAATGAAGGCACTGTGTTTATTTATCATGCAAGAACCACCAAGAAAGAACATGGGAAATCACAGTGCAATAAATTTGCCAAAACTTTTCAAATATCTGTATATTGGCTTAGATTAGGTGGTACTAACTCTCAGAACAATTATTGTTATTTGGATTAGCAGTTATAAAATTGATTGTTGATGCTGTTATAAATTTATTTTAGGGCCTCCCTGATGGCCTAGGAGTTAAGTCTCAGCTCTGTCACTAATATGCTCTGAGTCTGATCCCCGGCCAGGGAGCTAACTCACATATGGTGCAGCAGACCTCTTCTGTTTTGTCTGCTGCTCCCCTTAGCAGTATATTTTAGTAAGTCTGCCTGTTCTGCTCCTCACTCTGTCTCTGTCTCTGGTGAATCCTCTCACACACACACCCCCAAACCCTAGTACCTCTGGCCTACATCCCTGTTCTTCTACATAAAGAAAGAAAGAAATAATATTGATATCTAGAAAACGAACAAAGCATAATGGACATAGAATGAAAAGTCTCTTTTACTCTCCTTAACTACCTAACTTCTCTACAACTAATCAATTGGTTAAGTGGTGTCCATCTTCTATTTTGATTCTCCTATTTCCCTTCCTTCCTAATCAAGTATCATATAAAAAGCACATGGTCATTATATTCATTCAATACCTGGGTGCTTTAGTGTTCCAAGATGCTAAATGTTAATGCAGAGGTCAGGGCTATGGCAGGAAAATATTTGGCAAACTCAAAAGAGATGATTAAACAGAATGGAAGCACTATATACAAAAATATGGGTAGGATTATGGAAACCAACATGTGAAAAAGGTGAAGCATTCCTTAGCTAGTAACAGTGGGAGCTCATTCACATCATTAGATAGTTCCTAGAACAGAGAGTGCTGCCAGCACCTGGAAAGAGTGCTGTAGCTGATGGAATAAGAAGCCAGCCAAACCTAAGGAATGTAACTACGTCCAACCCCAGCCAGGAGAAAGATGACAGGGAAAATTCTCTAAACACTCTCTCCTAGGCCTCTGATCTCTTATCGGCTAAAACAAATCCAAAGTCAAAGAGCCTGGCTAATGACCACAGAGGGTCCCGTCCGGGAGGACAGATAAGGGTGGAGAAGGATACAAAGTGAGTACAGCAAAGATAATATAGTCATTTTGTATAGTACTAATTTTATTGAAATTAATTGAAAACTTTTGGCAATATAAGAATATACTATACCATAAAGAATACCTAGAAAATCATAAATACTTATAAATATTTGCTGAATAAATAAATCTTAGACTAACCTGGAAGCACGCTACTAAAATTAGGTGCTACAGTGAAGTCTAGAATAAATTCTTAAGTTCCTAGCAGTTAAGGCACTCTCTACTACAGTAAGCTCTTTATTAAAGAGAGTTGGATGAGTACATGGATGCTTGATGGATAGAGAGATGTACAGATAACACAATTTTATAAACATAAAGAAGCTTGAATGTAATGTAGCCCAATCCCTTCAATTTGCAGATGAAGAAATAGAGTTCCAAGTTGGTTAAAAACGCAACAGTAAAGAATTAGTACACAAGTCGCACAACTCTAGTCTCTTTTAACTTTAATAGGCTATCTCTCATTTACCATTTAAATTTTGTTTCACTCAAAGCAAAATCAAGTACTGATGGACAAAAATAAAGAACATGGGTCATCTCACAAAGCATGATCCATGATCCATGAAACATATTTTTGCCATGGTAGCCATGCTACTGGAACTTTTCTAATGAAATTACAATATCAAGATCAAACAACTTCTGTACTGACGACCAATATCATGAGTTTGATTTTATTTTCTATTTCTATTTGTCTCTGTGTAATCTAAGTTAACAGTTAACTTTCATCCACAGAAAGAATGAGAATATCAGTCCCCAGATCTAATGATTCATTATTGAACACAAATATATATACACTTGCCTTAATGTGATTATTCAAATAAATCTTCATTTCATTTTCCAGGAAATTACAATAAGAATATGCCTAACCAATGCCATTTTCAAAAGTAAATTTATCGTTCCTCCAAATATAGTCACCATTTTCCACTTCGGACACCTTCAAAGTTCTGATAAATGAAAGAGAAGTATTAATTTCTCACTCCTAATCTACATTTATGAGTTAGTTCCTAACTCACATGAAAAACACTGCCTTTAAAAAAAAATAGAACTATTCTTAATTATACTAAACTCAAGGTCCCCGTGTTTTTATTTCGGCTCCTAGATGATTTTATTCTATCAAGATGCTTATTGTCTATGCTTCATTCTTGTTTAAACACTCAAAAACTTGGTTAGAAACACTGTTTAGCAACATTAGTTTTTCCTCTTCATTTCAGTGACTTGGATGCAAGGCATAATAGTCACTTTCATAACTTTAAACACATCTGTATACAACATCAAAAGTCTTATTTTTAAAGTCTGAAGTTGTGTTGGAAATAGTGTCTGGATTTTTAATAGAATATTCCAGAAAGATGAAATTATGTGTCAAGGCTGAACAACTTCTGTGTTGACAAACAATCCCATTAGTTCGATTTTGCTGTGTCGAGGTTTTTTGTGTTTTTTTTTTTTTCTATTTCTTCTACCAAGATTAGCTGTGATCATTGCCTCGTTAAATGTAAATCAGGACATGTATCCTGAATCTGAAATATGCCTGCACGACGATTGGTAGCGATTCCCGTAATTAAAGGGTTTTCTGAATCAACAAACGTGGGGTGGTAGTTTGTGGGCCCAAATGCCCAACATAACAACAGATACACCAGGTTGGTGTTGCCACTTGCCCTGGAAATACACTGTCTCGTGTGTTCTTTAACACAAACTGGCAAATGAAAGAGAAACAGTTGTCAGACATGAATTACAGACAAGAGGAGTCTTAGGAATCCAAATACTCTTCTCACAGGACTCTGGAAGGAGAGTGGGTCGGGAGGAGCAAGTCAGACCGAGTTACAGAAACTCACGACTCCCCAGCGTACCTGAATGCACGCGCGTGTTTCTGAGCTGGGTGACATGAAGGTCCTAAATTCTACAGGGAATGAGGCAGGGCCGGGCAAGGGGACTCCACGATTCAGCTCCTCCCGCATTGGCGCGGCTGTAGGGAAACCGCGGGACCCGATGCCGGCGACCCACCGATAGGGGGCGGACGCCCCAAGGCCAGACGACGCGGCTCCAGAGGAACTGAAGGCGCGGAATTAGGTGGCCACTGCGGCGCCGCTGCCCTTACCTCCAGGTAGTACAAGTCTACCGTAGTGATCTGCGAGTCGAGGAAATCTTCATAAGTGTTGAACTGAGTGACTATATTGTCCACCGCCGTCAAACCCTCTTCCATATCCATTGCAGTTGCCCTGGCCGAAGCGTCCCTAGCGACAGACGCACTAGGGCAGGAGGTTCCACCCACATCGTTCCTTCCAATCAGTTGGGTACCGGCGCTGAGCTCCAGCCGTTAATCCCGCCCCCAGGTTTTGTTACTGAGTTTCATGCTTCCGCCTAACTCCCGGGAACACGGTCTCAAGTTACAGGCTACAAGTTCTAGCCTGACAAAGATCGATGACTCACACTTCGATGAAATGTGCGGTCACGGGAGAGAGGCAAATTGCAACCCAAAATTTGAAATTATGAAACAGCTCAGGATTGTAGACAAAGTTGTCTAGATCGGTGTTTCTACCCTCATTCTAAAATAATGTTGTGTAATACAGAAATATCGAGGTTAGTTCTCAGGTAAACTGAATATCCATTTTTTTGCAAAGAGAGCATTTCACAAGTCTCTGAAATGATTTTGCCATCAAAACCAATAGCAAAATCCATTAATGGTTCTGTTAAATTATTTGTCGAATTATAATTTAAAAGCAAATTTTGCTAATGTTTGATAAGAGGTAGAATTTACAAATTTCCCAACGGGAAAGAAATTCAATGAAAATATATTTGAAAGGTCGCTTTTGGCCGCAAGTGCTTTTTTTTCAAATTTATTTATTTTCTTAGTTTACTTTTAATAAACAGTTTAATAAATTCACAGTGATAAAATTTTCCTTATTGAAGTTGCCTTTTTTAAAGGGTAAAGTTCCTGGGGAAAGTAATGAATGGTTTTTACTATTAGACATCTTTTAGAACAAAATTGTGCACTTTAAAAAATGAGTTTGAGGTAATGCTACATGGCAGCTGACAACAGTTTTCAGAATTTTGGTTTTGTTTGGCTTGTTTTTTAAAAAAATTAATTGAAGTAAAATTGCATTATGGCATTGTATATAGCATTCTGTAAGTTTCAAAATTTGTGTAGACTACATTAAGTTCACTGTTAAAAGCCTAAATCTATTCTTCACAACACCTTTATCCCCTTTCTCCCAGTTAACCCTGGGGAAAGGAGGGAGCTTTTATTTTGGAATTTAATATTCTACAAATCCTTTTTAGGAATTAACACATAGTACAACTCTGAGTGAATGGTAGTTGGTCTCTACCTACTTGTTAAATTGATTTCAAAGGGTTTCACAGCCATGCTTTAAAAAAAAATTTAAGGAAACTATGAGATACTTCATTTTCAGTTAACTTTTCCAATCTAAAAAGATCATTGCAAACAGTAGGATATAATTGTACACATTTTAAACTAAGGAAACACAGTCTCTCTGATATTGATACCGGGCAAATGGGGCTTTAAAACTGGACAAAGGCAGTGCCCAAATTGCTTACCAGTCAGTATCTTGGTTCTGCACCCGCGGGCACAATTGCAAGACTACTCAGCCTTAGGGAACAATAATAATTGGATTTATTTAACAAACAGGAAAAAGCAAAGCATTATTAAAGTCATCATATGGCCATTTACCTTACTTAAAGCAATGTCCAGTCCTTTAAGCCCCAGAAAAGTAACAAAGGTGGCGTCTTCCCGCCACTGCTGAGGTGGAGCTCCTCTTCCAAACAATAGGCCACATTTTCAAAATGGCTCAACATCCAGAGTGTAGGCCAGGGTCCAACTCACAAGGACAACACAGAACACAACTGGAGATGCTCCCGAAACTGCCATGGTGCCCCAGCACAGCACCAGGCCAACAACACTGCAAATAGCAACTACAATGGCCAGAGGCCCAAAAGACTGCACTTGTGCATTTTAGGAAGGTGCATCCTTCTTCCTTCGGCTGCAGTAAAGACAAAACTGGGAGCAGTTTCCGTTGCTCAGCTACTTTCAAAGCCTCCAAAGTCACTAGCCCCAAAGTCACTGAAGATTCAAAAACGTTTCTTCTTTTCCTATATCATGGAGACTGCTTCCTCTATTCCTGCATCATGGCGACTGACTTCCCATTCTCCTTCAGTCCTTTTTATTTCTCATCAGACTCCCCACCCCAAACTGCAAACTTAGCATTTTTCCCAAGGGCTATTCATTCTCATCAGCAAACCCCCTCCAGGGGGCACCACCTTTACTGGACTTTGGACTCAGCTGGGTTACAGTACCAGCAATAGATCACATTCTTAACTAGTATTTGTGCTAAAATTAACAACCACCAGCAATTTTATATCATCTAATAGCTAAAAAGATATGAAATTTCAATTTTCCAGGAATGGAGAATAAATCCATGTGATATGACATTCCAGCTGATAAGGGACATAGATATTGATATTCTCTTATTATCTAGAAAGTTCTATAAGTTCATTCTGAAACTGTATTCTGGGCAAATTGAGCACAAGAAAAGGCTTGGAAAAGATTCTGCCACTTAATGTGTTCAGAGAATGTAAGTATTTGTTTTGGTGTGATAATATTTATTAAGATTTTACTGTGTGCCAGTCTTATTCTAAATACTTTACATGTATTATCTGTTAGGCTCAACCCGCCCCTCCCCAACAATAAGGGCGCTGTGAAGAATCTCGGGGAAGATGTGTGACCTTGGAAAGAAACTCATGTCCTCACTACCCAGATGGGCCCCGCAGCCCGAATGCACCTGCAAGGCCACCAGCTCCAAATGGAGTTGCCCTCACCCTTGGAATTCTTTCACCCCATATAAAAACCTGCCCCCGTAGTTGCAGGTGCGACTCCACAGACCCCTGCCTGGGATCTGTGAACCTCGCCTGGGAGTTGCTAATAAAGGCCTCTTTATCTTACATTCCCCTCTGCTTTGTTGCCTCTTCTGTGGCTGGACCTTACAATTATCATGTTTAATCATGATGACAAATCTACTAGCAATAGTTTTATTTTCAATTTAGGGAACAAATTAATTTAAATGCACTGGCCAAATTCTTAAAGGGATAAAAATAACACAACTTATTATTTCAATTCCTCACAAAAAGAATGTAGAGATAAGTACAGATTTGATTAGTCACAAAGAATATTATTATGAAGGCTGTTTTTGGTTTTTTAGAAAATATAAATGTTGAACTGTGAAAGGGAACATGAGTTGTCAAAGAGAAAAATGGATGTTATATTCCCAAATATGAAGGCAAAAAAGACTGGGTCCTCCACAACCCACTTCTTCAGCCATAGGCTCTATGTCCTTACTGCAAAACTTCTTAAAAGAATTAGCCATAATCACTATCTGCATTTTCTGCCCAACACATTCCAATCTAGTTTTACACACTGCTCCATGGAAACTCTTTTAACCAAAACTGACTTTTAACCAAAGTCAGTTATGAACTCTTTGTCAGTAAGGTCAATAGACATTTCCTGTTCTCAAACAACTCTCAGCAGCATTTAGCACTGTTAAGACTCCATTCTTTTCAAAAAGTTCTCCCTTGGGCTCCATCACATTACTCTAGCCCAAGGGTATAACTGTGTGATATCCACAGAAAGGGAAGGTTTAGTTTCTCTGCCCTACCCAGGGTAGGGTGGAGCTGAGCAGCAAAGAGATGCAAGAAAGGACAGGGAAAAGGACTGGGAAAGGAAGGAAGGAAAGAAGAGGACTATGAGGTGATTGGAGGAGGCAAGTGGGTAGAGTGGGAAGAAAAAGCTGTGCCTGTTTCTCAGCCTTGGGTTTGCCCCAGGGACTTGTGGGACATGGAAGGAGATACTTGAAAGAGACAGAGATGTACGTGAGAGATGTGTGGGGAGGCTGACTATGGCAGCCTTTTTCTGGATTTGGATTTGTATTTTGCTCTTCTCCTTCCAGACTTGCCTGGCCCCTTCTGCCCCTTTCTTATGGGTCCCCACAAGGAGGTGCCTTAGACCTCATGGCAAGCTCTTGGTCCTCAGTGGCTCTGGTTTGGGTCAACCCTGTTTGGCTGTGCATTTATCCACTACAGGTTGGATAACTTTGGGTGTTTCATGAGGGAACTATTTTAGCCATATTGTTTCTCTTCTCTGGAAATAATATTAACCTTCTTTTCTACTGACTGTCACAGAGTATGTTTGTCTTTATGCGGCGAATGGCAGGGTTTGGGGATCCCTTTAGGACTGGCAGGTTTGGGGATCCCAAGGTGCTTTGCAGTCTGTTCACTAACAAGGGTAGTTGGCTGACTGTCCACTAACAAGAGTAGTTGGTGGATTGTCTGCCTGTTTGGTTGGTTTTCCATTAACTATTCCTTCTCAGCTTTCTTTGTTGACTCCTCTCCCTCTATCTAGCTCTAAAACACTATAGAGTCTCAGGGTTCTCCTAGGTCTTTTTCTCCCTCTACACCCCCTATTTAGAGACCTCATCAATAGCCACAACTGTACTTGTGCCTTACATGCATATGATTCTCAGATCCATATAACAAGCCAGGTCACTTTCCCGAGTAGCAGAACATACATCCAACTGCCTACCAGATATGTTTTAGAGATATGAAAAGTGTGTGGAATTCTACTTTCTGTCTTCTCCCGCCTTGTAAACCTGCTCTTCCCCCAGTTTCCATTTCTCATCATATAACCTCTTCCTCTTGGTGGTTTTGTGGCAGAACCCTGAAGGACTGCCTTAACCGTGCCTCTCCTTCACACCTGAAATATACATCTGGTTATTTCAGTCCCCAAGTACATCTTTGGAAAGCTTCAATTTTTATCCAATTTCATTGCCATTGCTTCCTTATCTAAGCCAGAGGCTGATATCTAGACTCCCAAAATAACCTTTTCTCACTTCCTTAGCTCTTTCTGGCTCTATCTTCATTCTACTCATCTGACTTCATATACACTCCTCTCAAAATTTCCACTGGCTTCCCATTTCTCTTAGAATAAAGTAAAATGTTATAATGTGGCTTACAGGACCCTCCGCATTCTGACACTTAGGAAGAGAGTCAAAGTTAGACTCCATTTCCTTCTCTCTCCTGGGTTTAAGAGGTCTTCCTGCCTGTTCCCCACCCCCACTCGCACTGCTCCTAGTCTTTCTAAACCGCAGTTCTGACTAGTACTTCATCCCAAACACTGCCTTTGGTGTTCCTTTGCTTGGAGAACATGGCTAAAGTACCTGAAATTAATACCACACCACAATCTGCTTCTGATTTATCATACTAATCCCCCCCCCCTTACACACCATAAACAAATTCACCTGGTCACTTTTCCTCATCACATACTTGTTTTTTCACCTTCCATTTCACACATCTCACATATTTTGCATTTCCAACACATTGGACTGCTTTCCATTTTAAAGGAGCCACCATCTCTTTTGCCACTGGGTCTTTAAACATGCTTTAAACCTCTGTCTAGAACACTCATTCACAGTACACACTCTTTTCCTTTCACCCTATGATAGATATATGGAGAGGAATAAGAATACCAATAGGGATAGATGTAATCATTAGTCTTCTCTTACAGAGTCCCGGAGTGTCTGCTGTTCCCCAATCCCATTTGTTATGAACATCTTGCTTACAATAATTTGCTATCTATTGAATATACTCCTTGTTAGAATCTGTACACATGGGAGCAAAGATTATATCATCCCTGCTCACCCTACTCACCTGTATCATCACTACATTCCCACATCTGACTTGGAATCTATTATAGAACACAATGGGTTCTCAAAAGTATTTGCTGGATAAAATAATTTCCCTATATGCTCATATTGGTTCATTTTGCTTACCTCATTGGCCTAGTCTACAATACAGGTGCCAAATATAAAAAGGCTAGTGCTGGTCATCAAGCCTGACCAATGCCGGACCTCAGTGTAGCTATCCTGGAGGCTGCAGGATGGCCTTAGTGCTGCCCAGAGGGAAACTCTAGCTCAAGCTCTGTGCTCAAAACTCAGCAGGCTTGCGGGAGAGGGACTGGCCACAGGCGGCAACTTCTGGGGCAGGTTGGGAAAACTTGCCATTGCCTTTCCAACAGCTCCCATGGCTTAGCTCAGCAGCAGCGGGAGAGACCTAGTCTTTACTCTGGTTTCACAAAAATATTACAATATAAGGATAGGAGACAGAGGGCCTAGATAGGTAGTAGGTTGTATGAAGGAAAGAAAGAAATGAACTAAGCATATTTGGGAAAAGAAATATGTAAATAAATGAGGAAAATAAATTTTTATAGGAGCTGTAATAAAAATATTTGCAATTTACTAAATGGAGTATAGCTGAGAAAAATTGTTAACTTTGTGTGAAGGAGAGATGACAGAAAGCAAGAATGTTGTATTTCAAGACATTAATAGAAAATAATTTAATCTTCTCTAAAAGAATAAAATCTGAGATTACATCTAGTTTTAATGTAGAGTTCTGTGATATTTTATCATAACATATATATTATATAATATATATTATATAATATATGTAATATATTATATATATTATATATATATTATATATATACACATAATTAAACATTTGGGTTTAACATAGAGGAAGTCTAAGAGAAAAGGGAGGAATTATTACCCTAGAATGTACTTTGCTGGAAGAAAATACATATTGTACTAAATTATTTTATGACCACAAATCTCCAAATGCTTGACATCACAACCAGTTCTTTTTAGTGTGTCTGCTTTCTGTTTTTTTTTAAGATGTATTTTATTTATTTATTCATCTAAGAACTGAGGTGTAGGCCAGAGGCACAGATGGTGAGAGGATTCACCAGAGACAGGATTGGGAGCAGAACAGGCAGATTGACTAAAGTACACTGCTAAGGGAAGCAATGGGCAAGTCTGCAGAGGTTTGCTGTGCCTTATGTCCATTAGCTCTGTGCCCAGGGATAGAACTCTTGCTGCAGTGGCTACCAATAGCTTGACAGTGCTGAGACTTTAACCCCAGCACCATCAGGGAGACCCTTGTTTGTTTTTAATGTCTATTTTATATTCTATTCAAGCTTGTCATGTTTCCTCTCCCTCTCTACTCATCCCCTCCTCCACCATGCTCCTAACCACCTTCCCCAAAACATCCACAGCTATACAACAGTTTGATTTTTAAATATAAAAATAAATCAGATGGATATGATTCTTAGGAAAATTCAGATATCACTAAAGTTAACGCTAGTCAGGTAATCTGAACATTAAATATATTGATATCTTAGAATGTATTTATGAAGAAAAGTGAAAACTTTTAAAAGCATTACTGATACAGGGCAGGAGGGCACTAAAACTAGCCAAGGGCACTGCCCAAATTGGTTACCAATCACTATCTTACTTCTGCACCCTCGCATATAATTGCAAGACTACTTGGCTTAGGGAACAACAACAATGGGATTTATTTAACAAACCATGGGAAAACAAAGAGTTACTGAGGCCAAGAAATGGTCGTTTACTCCACTCAAAGCAATGTCCAGTCCTTTAAGTCCCAAATAAGAAACAACGAAAGCGGCGTCTTTGGCCACTGAGGAGGAGGAGCTCCTCTTCTGAACTATAGGCCACATGTACAAGATGGCATCTCCCTGCCTCTGCAGACATGCAGCAACCAGACTATAGGCCAGGTTCCAAACTCATGAGGATGACACACAGAACACAACTGGAGATGCTCCCGGAGCTGCCATGGTGCCCCAGCACAGCACTAGGCCAGCAACATTGCAAACAGCAACTACAGCAGCCAAATGGCCCCACAGATTGCACTAAAGCATTTTAGGAAAGCGCCCACACTGACCTGTACCTTCTTTCCTCGGCTGTAGCAATAGCAAAACCAGGAGCAGTTTCCATTGCCTGGCTACTTGCAAAGGCTTCAAACTTTTCTTGTTGAAGATCGACGCAGTGGGGGCCAAAGTTGCTGGCCCCAAACTCACTGAAGATTCCAGAAATGCTCAATTTGGAACTCTACATTCTGGAGGCACAAAAGCTCCTGGCTGCTCAAAAGCTCCTAGGTGCTGAGTCCCAAACTCTTAATCATGGCAGCTGCATCTTTCCAGACACTGGATCTCCTCCTCTAAATCATGGCGGCTGAATTTCCTTCTTCTTCTTCCATCCCTTTAATTTCTTTTTTTAAAAAGATTTATTTATTTATCCAGACAAGAACTGGGGTGTAGACCAGAGGTGTGGAGTGGTGAGAGCATTCACCAGAAACAGAGTGAGGAGCAGAACAGGCAGATTGACTGAAATACACTGCTGAGGGGAGCAGCAGGCAAGTCAGGAAAGGTCTGCTGCACCAAGTGGGAAGCTCCCTCGCCCGTGATTGAACTTATTGCTGCAGTGGCTGAGGACAGCTTTACAGTGCTGAGACTTAACCCCTTTCACCACCAGGGAGGCCCCTCTTTTCTTATCAGAGTCTTCACCCCAAATTACAATACCTTTTAGCATTTTCCCTGGGGCTATCCTCATCAGCAACCCCCTCCAGGGGGTACCACCTATAGGGGACTTTGGTCTCAGCCCTGGTTACATTATTATCATTTGTCAAAATGATGGAGCTAACAGTAGTCAATAGAACACAAAAATACTGATATCAATAACCAAGAGTGGATGTTTCCAGCAACTGTATTGTTTCAACAGTACGTGCTTTAAATTTAAACTTATTTTAATAGACATAACACAAATATATACTGTGTGATCTTGTCAAAAGAGGCTAGTTGTTGCCTTTCTTTCATGACCTCATTAACTTTTTTAAGTTAACTTTTTAACTTTCTCCTAAAACCTCTCCTTTTCTCCATCCTTCAGAATATCTACTGTCACATGTATACTCCAATATATAAAAACTAGTCTTCATCTTTTAAAAAAAAATGCTATTTTCAGAGTTTCAAGTCAAGCACCCTTAATTTCCATTATAAAATTGAAACGGAAGGAGGTGATAGCAACAACACAATTTATATGACTGTGAGTTCATGATAAAAGTTTTGGCCACTCTAGGCATGCTTCTCAATCATCATTACCATTATCATAAATAATAATAACTTAGGCCTCTGTTTATGATACCATGTATAATGTACCATGCTTCTTAATTTTTCCACTTATGATTTTGTTTGAGAGTCAATTATTGGGTATGGAGAGGCTTTTATAAAAGGCTGATAATAAAAATTGATTGCAAAGTACTTTGAAAGCCTTTCATGATAACCACTCTGCAAAGCAAAATGTTTTTTTTTTTACTCCATGTTCTTTCATAATGTTTCCCAGTAGATTCTACATCCCAGAAAGAGTGTACTTGCAGTACAGAGTCAATTCCTGATTTTTAACAAAATTGTCCTTTACTTCAATTAAAGATCTAATATTTGCCTCGAAACATTACAGCAATGGAAGCTATCACGGGCCATTTGACAATTGGCAATCATTCTGATTGACTTAAATCACTCAAAGTTTCTAAATAATTATTAATACACGGGGAGAAATGTACTTTTAATTTAAGACATTTTGAAAGTATGCTAAGTAATTTAAAAAGAAAATTAAAATTCCTCTGGACTTCTGGCGATTTGAATTGTGTAATTATTCAAGAGTGAAGAATTATGTTATTTTTATGAAATATTTGCATTTTTTTCTATTATAGGCCTATATAATTTATTGATCATTACAAGATACATGATTCCATAACTAAATTCATTCCTCCACATGTTAATCAGCTTTAATGAATAGCTTCTTTAGCCTAACGTAATTTTCATGTAAGTCTTTGAATACTAACAGAAATGAAAAGTACTTAGACCTTTTACTAGATCAAGAAAAAAATTAAAACAAATTTCTGGAGACGCTGGTATTCAATAGATTTAGTGAAGGTTTAGGTTTAGAAAATCAGGGTCCAGTTATGTGTGTTTTATTGGAAAACATAAAGCTGTAACTCCTTACATCTTACTTTCTCTCTTTAAAGACTATAAATCACAGTTTCCTTTAAGTCATAGTTGAAGAGTGAAGTTGACTGAAGAGAGTAAACAATATAAATTAGAGATCATATTTTCTGCTTTTCATTTTAAATCACGACCTCTTTACAAGGGACTGTGCTGATGGATCGCGGGTGCTAAGGTGATGGGAGAGAACCACAGGAACCACACATGAGGGGAGAAATCAAATACTTTATAAAAATCAACAACGATGTAAGATAGATCGATCGATCGATAGATCGATCAATCAATCATGGGCTCTTCAGTTCATCAAGTGTGCACCTAAGGCACAGATCATAGCTGGCTTCCAATCACTCGTTAGGATATTGCTCCAGAACTAATGACTCTGACCTAAACAACCAGTATCTCCTCTATTACTGATGAAGTTTGTCGTTCTTCCAATTACTATCTAAGTTTGCTTTTCTGCTCTATATTTTACCCTCCTTTCCCAGTAATAACTTTGGCCGTTGTTCCTGGCCTGAATTTGGATTTTACTTCGGTGTTGCTTCGTTTCTCCCGGAGTCAGGCATTTAGCTCAACCTCCTGTGGGTGGCGCTCCTGCCTGAATCTCCCCCCTGGCTGAGCGTGTAATGCATTGGCTGTTTTCCTATGTCTGTCAATGGTGCTCTGCAGGATAAGCTTTATCCACAGGTGAAAGCCATAATGCAGTGTGATTTGAAGGGAATCAGGTCTGCCAGCCAAAATTTCCCCTGGCAACCTACCTGAAATTCCAGCAAAGGACCATTAGCGTTGCTCCTTAAAATAACTTGGTTGTTTTGAATCTGAATCCTTCTAGCCCCCACTCCTACCTACCCTTTGCTATTGAAATAATTGTTTTCCTACATGGTAATGGAGAGCTCAAGTTTTCTTAAGCGTTCAACGGTTATGTTGTAGCTTTGTAAGCAAAATTTTTGCTTCTTGTAATCTTTTATCTCCCTTTAATTCTACTTTAGTATTTAGAAAGAATAAAGTATTTTTAATATTTACCTCTTCAAAAACAAGAGATTGTACTCACATAAGAGGAGAGCAGCCCTGTGGTAACAGAAGAGTTGAGGGTAACAGAAGTGCTGAAACCTATTAAGTGAACGAGAAAAATCCAAGCAGACACATAAATAACAGTATCAAAACTGATCCTCACCAGATGATTCTGCCTCCTAAAGCCCAGGACATTCTAAGTTTTTGTTTCACTGCAAAGGTGGTTTTCCTTATAAATTGCCTTCTAACGGAGGTAGATTTTAACAAGATTAAGTCCTTGGTTGCCTGGGGGAGGGGGAAGAATAATTAGTAAGTGAATTATCAGAGATATATTTAATTAATAAGTTAAGCTACTTATGGCAGCACAGTACTTCCTGGAACAAATGGAGACCCAGCCATGTCAATTTGGAGTAGGGAAGGATGAAGTGAAATCAAAGGAGAGAGTCTCATCTAAGTGAGGTGACCAAACCTGGATTAAGAGAAGCCCCAGATAAACTCAGGAATATGGTGTGATTGGGGTGTGGGGAAGAAACCATCAACTGGACTGAAGGGTGCATAAAGGAAGAATAGAATTCAAGAGAGAACTTACCTAACTTTACCATTTTGCCCCAGGTTTAGTTAAATTGTTATGGAAATGAGTGCCCTTTGTAGAAGAGAGGTAGCAATAGGAAAATATTTTATAAAGAACCATTAATATCCATTCCCAGACTCAGCCCCAATATCTGCGTGCCCAGGAGCCCATTCTCCCTTCTCCTTTTACCCTTATATAAAAGTATGTGGTCATCCTAATTCCAGTGGTGTAATCTGGGACCAACATCTTCCTAAGCACCTCTCAGGCAGGATTCATACCTGCAGTGTGGGAGGACCCTGTAGGGGTGTAGTGGACAGGGGGTTCCGGATTTCCCAGTATCCAAAGTTTAGTCTGAAATGAAGGAATCTAGTACAGTGGAAGTGACCTTGCAGCCACTTAACTCCTCAAATTGGGCGAGAGAATGCACTTAAAAATCCAGGGCCAGGCTACTCCCTCCTTCCCAGCCGCCAGTAAGGATGCAGATTGACATTGAACAGGACTAAAGTACCTGCCTGAGGGTGGTTTGTAAAATGCCCCAGGCCCCACTTTGTGGCTGCCGCCAAGAACATTTACTAACCACTTCTGGGCTACAACCACTAGATCCTCAGGCACATTTGGTCTTTCATTTTTCTTTAAAATGGAAAGAAAAATAAAAAAGCAAATGAGAGCCAAATTTTGCTCTCACTAATAGCAAAATATCTTGTTCCTCTCCTCTGTATTCAAACAGGAAGATGGTCCCAGCCATTTTAGAGCTGACACCATACCATAAGTTTCCCAATGCTGTATTTTCATTGGTGACCTTACTACAGTGCTGTGTATACACACATTTTTCATTTAATCTGAACTTTTAATTTAGTTTAATACAGGTGTGAGACTTTACTTGAAAAATCAGGAATAGCTCACTGAGTGAGAAAACATTACATTGTGTGCAAAAAATAGTTTAAAATGATGATTTCTTTGGAAAAAAAGGTCAAACGTGTTAAATTCAGCTCTCTGAATCACAGGAAAATAATCGAGTGTAAAACTTTCAGCTCATGTTTCATTCTACAGATAAAGAAACTGAGATAATTAGGTTAGACATCTAAACAGTACTTTGCACATAGTATATGTGCTTATAAGTATTTGTCAGATAACAGAACTGTTAGCCCTAGCCAGAGATAGTGGCAGTTGGTGTTATAGGACAGAATTCCTAGTCTATTCTTGCAGTGCTCATCTTCACATTTTCCCTAGCCTCATTCAACAATGCATTAATATATAATCTTAGTTATATAGGTCTAACATCAATATGTGAAAGGAGAGGAGAAAATAAAAACAAAAAGAATATGCTAGAAATCAAAGAAATATGTCTTCATACACTTCTAGTTAGGGAAACCATAATGCCATTTTTTAAAGGGCAAATGTCCTTGTCTAATGCTCCATGAGCAAAAATGCTTGGCAAAATAGAAGCCATTCTAACCTACTGTCCAAAGGGGGTTAGAGGAAGTCTTTTGGTTCTTTAGTTCAGATACACACATACACATCAAGAGATGTTGAACCTAAAACCATTTCATTCTAAGAATTACTAGACAAAAATCTGAACTATTATACCTTCCTAAGTACATTAGCAAATGGCCTGTGCTGCTTTTATTTTACATTATCAAATATTTTACCTAAGTGCAGTCGTGCATTGAGATGGAGAACTAGACTTAATGAGTCTTTTATTAATAGTCCATTGTTTTTTGCTTTTTTTTTTTTTTAATAATACAACTAAAGATCTGCTGAAAGCATGGAGTCATTCCCTACCAATCCAATGCTCCAAATGTAACCCCATCTGCTTGATACTTTGACATTTTCAGTCTGGAAAAGCACAGAGTGAAAGATGGCAAAGAGCAGGGAAATTTTAGTTCAGAAGTGCAACAGCTCATTTAGAACAGAGCTTTAGGAAAGCAGAATCCAAAACCACTGTGACTAATACATTTTTCAGATTTATTAAGTAGAAAGGCTCAGAGGCAAAAGAAAGTCAAGAGGCAAACAGAATTGGCTCTTGTGCCAGCTCTTCAGGATTCTGGTACAATGCCCTAAGACTGTTTTCATAGCTGGGCAAGAATGATAGGTTGTAAATGTATAACTCAATGGTCAGACAATACTTTCTAAAAATATATTTTCTACTGAGATATCAGCTTAAAAAATGGATGTAGAGGGTTATGGCAACTGTTTCTCTGGATAGGGCGCACCTGTTTAAAAAAGAAAAAAGCCTAAAGAATTCGTTCTCCTATTTCACATCCCTTGACCTTTTCAACTGTTAACTTCACGATGCTAATAAGCAACAAACCAGTGTTCAAATTCTCTGTATCCAGAAGTATATTGAAGGTTTATTATTCCAGACCAAATATAGTTCTCTTCAAGACACAATCTAAATTGTTTCCTTATTTTATGCAGGTAGGACTGGAAATTTGATAGGGTTCGAAAGGGGTCAGTACTTAATATTAAAAGTGTATAATTGTTTCAGAAATGTCACTTTCTTTAGTTACATCAATTACAACAGTTTTACTGAAACATAATTGACACATCATAAGATTTATAGATTTAAACTGAACAGTCCTCCCTACGTATATCTGCAGTGGAGTTGGTTCCTAGATGTCCCTACACCAATTTTCAAATACCAAAATCCTTATGCTCAAGTCCCTTATGTAAAATGGTTATTTGTAACGTACATATATCCTCCAGTATACTTAAAATCATTTCTATATTTCTTATAATCCCTAATACAATGTAAATGCTATGTAAAATACTTGTCATACAGTATTGTTTAGGACATAATGAGGAAAATATAAGTCTTACATGTTTAGTACTGACTCAACCATCATAGGCTAACCATGGTACCTATTTTTAATCAGGGGTTGCTTGAATTCATGGATGCAGAACCCAAGGATAGAGTGGGTTTAATGTATATTTTAGTAGATTTCACAATTGGGTGATTGTGTAACCAGTCAACACCAAACAAATGAAACCCTGTATCTTTTACTTATCACTCCTCCACACAACCAGACTCCCACCTGCAGTCCCAAACAACCTTCAATCTACTTTCTGTCTCTGTAGATTTGCTTATTCTACACATTTTATATAAAGGAAACTCACAGTGAGTGATATTTTGTGACTGACTTCTTCCTCTAAATAATAATTTTAACAGTTCCTCTGTGTTATATCATATTTTAGTATTGATACTGGGCAGGAGAGGGCACTAAAACCAGCCAAGGGCACTACCCAAATTGCTAACCCGTCACTATCCTAGTTCTGCACTTGTGCACACAATTGCAAGACTACTCGGACTTAGGGAACAACAACAATGGGATTTATTTAACAAACCAGGGAAAAACAAAGAGTTACTGAGGCCAAGATATGGCCGTTTACCTTACTTAAAGCAATGTCCAGTCCTTTAAGTCCCAAATAAGAAACAGAGAAGGTGGCGTCTTCCCGCCACTGAGGACGTGGAGCTCCTCCTCAAATAGGCCACATCCCCAAGATGGCATCTCCCTGCCTCTGCAGACACACAGCAATCAGACTATAGGCCAGGTTCCAACTCATGAGGATGACAAAGGACACAACTGGAGATGCTCCCAAAGCTGCCATAGTGCCCCAGCACAGCATCAGGCCAGCAAAACTGAAATCAGCAACGACAGCAGCCAAATGGCCCCACAGACTGCACTCATGCATTTTATGAAGGCGCCCACTCTGGACCTTTGCCTTCTGTCTTCTGCTGCAGTAAAAACAAAACCAGGAGCAGTTTCCGTTGCTCAGCTACTTGCAAAGGCTTCAAACTTTTCGTTGAAGATTGGTGCGGTGGGGGCCAAAGTCGCTGACCCCAAGTCATTGCAGATTCCAGAAACACTCACTCCAAAACTCTACATCCTGGCGGCTCAAAAGCTCCTGATGGCTGATTTCCAAACTCTCAATCATGGAAGCTGCATTACTCCAGCTGCTGGATCTTCTCTACATCCTGGAGACTGCCTCTTCTTCTTTTTCTGTCACTTTTATATTTTTAATTTAAGTCTCCACCCCAAACTGCAAAGCCTTTTAGCATTTTGCCCTGGGGCTATCTATCCTCATCAGCAAGCCCCTCTAGAGGGCACCACCTATAATGGACTTCAGTCTCAGCCCTGGTTACAGTATTTCATAATTATTTTTGCTGAGTATATAATGAATATTCTATTATATGGATACGCTTTTTTTTCTTTGTCATTCATTATCTTATGGATATTAGAGTTATTTCCATTTCACCTTTCAGTCATATATAAAGCTGCTCTGAAACTTGTTGACCGTGTCTTTTTTTATGTCTTCATTTTTCTTGAGAAGAATTGCTCAGTCAACGGTAATTCCAAATTTAACCTTTCGAGAAACTGCCACACTGCCTTTTAATATGCTGTAGTTTTATATTTAAACTGTTAATACATTTCACATTAATTTTTCATATGCAGTGTGAGGTAGGAGTCCAAAACATTCTTTTCCAAATGGATATCCAATTGTCCTAGCACCATTTGTTGGAAAAGACTCTTCTTTCCCCATGAATGATCTTGGCACTCTTGTTGAAAATCAATTTACCATAGATATGTGTGTTTACTTCTGGACTTTCAATTCAGTACTATAGATTCATATGTCTATCTTTAGTTAATACTATATTGTCTTGATAACAAGACAATGCTTTCTGGTTGCTTTCTAGTAAGTTTTGAACTTGGAAATGTGAGTCCCCCAAGCTTGACCTTCTTTTACAAAACTGCTTTGGTCATTTGGAACATTTTCCATTTCTATGTACAGTTTTAGGATCATCATGTTAGTTTCTATGATAAAGCTGGCTGGGATTCTGGTAAAGATTATGTTAAATCTATAGATCAACTAAGGATATTACCATCTCAACAACATTTGGTTTTACAATCCATGAACACAGGGTACCTTTCTATATACTTAGAATATTAGATTCTTTCCAAGAAATTTTGTAGCTTTCAGAGTATTAGTGCTGCACTTATTTTTTTAAGTGTACTCTTAACTATTTTATTTCTTTTTGATGCTATTACAAATTAAATTATTTTATTTTTAGATTGTTTATTGTAAAAGTACAGAACATACATTCATATAAATACAGTGTAGATTTTATATATTGATCTTGTGTGCCACAAGTTGGCTAAATCTGTCGATTAGTTCTGATGGTTTTTTAGCAGCTTCCTTAGTACTTTTCATATACAAGATCAAGTCAACTCAAATAGAGATAGGTTTACTTCATCATAATGCTTTAAAATAATACTTTACAATAATTTCACCTTAGATTTAACTCTTTGATGTGATAGCTTAGGCAATTAACTGGATTCATTTTTGTCAAAATCTACTTTTCACCAATATACAATATCTCTGCTAAAGCATTCCTTTTCTTTTTATTTCTG
Source organism: Scalopus aquaticus (assembly GCA_004024925.1). NCBI lineage: Eukaryota > Metazoa > Chordata > Mammalia > Eulipotyphla > Talpidae > Scalopus > Scalopus aquaticus. Next base: position 127,368 of record PVIJ01002170.1, on the reverse strand, counting down.
TTTTTTTTTTTAATATAAACTGCCGGACAATTGTTTCCTTTGATCACTTTACTTCCCCAAAGTAAAGCTGTTAGCTTTCTGTTAAAATAAAGATATTACCATTTATTCTGAAAGTTTATGTCATCTAACCAACCAGGAATCTTTGTTTCAATAAACTCAGACAAAAGCCTTTATAAAATGGTTTTACACAGCAACCTGTAGTACAAAACAGCAGTGTCATATCATTGTGGAAGTAAGTTAGTAGTAACATAAATAAGATAATGGAACATCTGTCAACAAAATGGCAATTAAATTCTTTACATACCCCCACATCAAAATGCAAATATTAGCTACTTATAGTTACTTTTCTCCTCTACATAGAAAACTGCTCCTGCAATCATTTCGCAGCACATTGAATTTCAGAGCTCTCCGCATCTGGCACAAGACTGATAGCAAATAAAAATTAATCACAACTTATACAACTGATTCTGGGAACTCTGTGAAGCTTTCAACATGTCTCTCTGTCTCTGCCCCAAATCCATCTATCATCCACGTATGGCTGTCTTCATTAGAGTTGTGTTTCGAGGCACTCATTAAGGAGCTCAACTGATGTGTTAGTATGTTATGGTACAGAGGACTGAGGTCAGCGCTAGCCTCCTGACCCCAGGATGTGGCCTCCAGAACTACAGATATTTTCAAGCAGGGGGTGCCGTGAAACTTCTCTGAGAAAGTATTCTCTCTTTTAAGGAGTTTAATCTGGAAGTTAGGAGAGAAAGACAAGGAAAGAGAGACAACGAGCGATGCTATATATAGGGTGAAGTTAAAATCCCTCATCAGAAGGAAATAGATTAATCTGTGCTATTCTGAGATATTTTGTAAAATGTGCTTCTATAAAGGAAATATATATAACCGCAAGGAGCAAGTAGTCTTCTAGTCTGGTTGTATTTCATATTTTTAACAATTACCTACTCACACATTTTTAAGACCAAGCTTTAACTGCTATAAAAACAGTTATTGAGTGTATATTAAAATTTGGCAGAGTTGATACACTAAGTTATCATTAATTCATAATAAACCAAACCACAAGAATGCTTACTTACAAGTAACTTATCCGAACATGCCCCCATAAACTGTATTTAAATGCTGTTGATTTTAATCTCAATGAAACACCGGAGAGTCCATGTTAGTGAAGAGGTAGGAAAATCAATCCAGAATTGACTCCAGAGCCTTAGCTATTCAATAGAATTACATGAATTTTAATCTTGGATTTACCCTTTTGTGACTATGTCATATTAGGTAAATCAGAAAATCTCACTCATTTGTAAACTGGAGGTAATGGAGTACTTGGTTTATGAGATATTTTAGTGGATGGAGTGAGAAAATGTGCATAGACAAATTTAGCACAATACTTGGCACATAGTAAGTTGGCAAACAGACTTTTGAGTTCTACTCCCATTCTTAGGAATAGGAAATACTTATCTGGAAATTTTAATTCATAATTTATATATATTGTACTCACGTTTATTTTAATTATAATTGAAAGTTAATAAGAATGCAATATAATGTCCTCATTTACAACATATATATTGATGTTGCCTGTTATTAATGTTAATGCAGCAATTTAAATGTAAAATATGAAAGATATAGCATAGAAATAACAAAGCACATATTTTTATAAAAACCATATATGCTATATATGTGTTTTAGATGTGTGTGTGTGTGTGTGTGTGTGTGTGTGTCTGTGTGTGTGTGTGTGTGCATAGTTTATCACCTCCTTAACTTCCAGGAAGATAGTATTGCCTGGATGGAGGGTCAACAGATAACACCATAGCCTACGTGGAGCCAAATGCCCACATTGATTCAACAGTTGCTACGTGTAGTGTATGTATTTTTCAGAGACACTAGGCACACACTAGGTGAGATATGAAAAGCCCTTTTCATTTTTGCATCACCTGGAGATCTCAGCATGGTACCTAGGAAACTGTAGGATCTCAAAAGTGCATAGTGATTAAAAAAAATTACATCTTCTTTACCTGTTAGAAGATCGGGAATGATTAGGTATATTGGAAAGTTGACTAATACAAGGAAAATATCTCTTTGGATATGCTGTAAACCAATATAAAGATATTTTACTCTATTTTAAGGTGTATTCTTGATAATTTTATATTAGTACAATAGCACTTTTATACAATTTAGAAGTAGATATAAAATTGGCTAAGGGGTCAATTTTTATTAACAGGGTTGATTTTAAAAAGATGGCCACTTTATGAAGGGGTGAGTGCTGAAATATGTCTTATCCACCTATCTATACATATAATCTACCTATCTTATCCATCTACCTTTTATTAAGTTTGAGTTTTTTAATTATATCACCTGAAATCTTGTTTATATGAAGCTAAGATGGAAGAAAGGGAGCAGGAAGTATGATTGTCAATAGAAATAAAATGGATCGTGAGCAGTCTATTAGTCATCTAATTCCCTAGGCCTCACAGGTACCACACAATTTATATGAGCAAAATACTGGTACTGGTTACACTCTTAATATATATTCAAAATACTTCACAACACAAAAACTTGTCTTGATATAGTTTGCATCATTCTTGTTGAATTATAGCCATCACCTTCATACAAATTCTTAATAAGGTTTGTAGGGAGTTACGTTTACTACTTTTGATTTGTCTGTTTTCAAAAAAGAAGTAAAGTGGCCTTTGCTATGGATGACTCCAATACTCTAACCCATTCACTTAGGATTTTGTTGTTGTTTCTAATTTTCTGTCATAGATCGTCCCATAGGTCTTAGCCTTCCTTCATAAACAAGAAATGTCAATAATATTAGAATATATGGCATATAATGTATTATACACATTTGTATACACATGCATGTATTATACTTGAAGTGGAAATTGAAAAGGATAAGGTAAAGTGTAAGTCATAATGTTTTAAATAATTGTGACTTTTCAATATTTCAAATAATTTTGATCTCACAAATATTAATGTTTCCATTGAGAGCAATATCATTGAGTATTTTGTTATTTTTGAAAGCTTTGTAATTGTGGTAACAGCAATTCAAGGCTACAGGACTAAATCCATTATGTTTTTGTCTGTGATTTTAAGTAACATTTATAACTGAAAACTATTCTTCACAAACCACATAGACTCAAACGAGAGATGTGCAATATTGGCTCTGCTTCCTGAATCACATTACCAATTCCCCCAATATGTCAATTATGTAAATAATTTTTATTAAAAACCAGCAAATATAATTCTATATTCCCTGATAACAACTGGCTATTCTTTCATGTTAAGTAGAGGAGAAATCACTTCCTCTAGTTCAGTACTTCCTAGTCCACTCTCTAATTGTGCCAAGACCATGTTTTGGTTAAGGAGAAAAAATGGTTTTGCTATAAATATGTGTATGTACACACATATGTATTGATACACATATGCATGTATCAAGGTTTGTCAAAAGCATGTGAATGAAAATTGGCCTTTATTGATTAACCTGTGAATCAACAAAAATAAAATCTTGCATGAAACTCTCAAAGGAGATTCTGATTCAATAATATTTAGAGCTATGTTAGAGTAAGAGGGAAAGATGGAAGGGAGGAGGGAGGATGGGAAAAGAGAGATCGTCTATGGTACTGCAAAAGAGATATTTACAACATTAAAATGCAAGAAGGGTAGAACACGGGAGCAATAAAATTAGAGGCCATATCTGTCTCCTTCCTAAGTACTCCATTTAGAATCTGATCCTTGTATGGTTTCCAAACCCCGCAGTTGAAACCAACCATGATGAATGGACCATAATAATTGTGTGATACGCTTCATATGGTACCTCTCGGTATCTCATACTGTGTGGAGCATCATTTATGAGAGAAAAGGAATGTGCTGCAGTCAAGCTCTTCTCCATGCTAGCTTGTAAGTTGGACTCATAATAAAAAAGAATCATGAAATCAAATGTCAGCATTTCTAACAGTCAGGAAAATATGTATCCAGAGAAGCTTCCTATTTTCTATGACTAATTTTATTTATTTCATGAAAACTTGATTTTACAAGTAACTGATCGGATTGTATGTGCTTGATGTCTTTTGTGATTTTACAGTTGGAAGGGGTAAAGTGGACATTCTCAGTTCATAATGTGAACATAATTCTGGCAATTTCTGTATTTCCCTTAGAGCATCAATCTTATTTATCCAAAGGTGAAAGATTAACTTTAATAAATGAAAAAGTCAAAAGAAAAAGACTCAAGGAGTGAGTCTGTGATGCATTGAACTATGTTGTCTCTTAATAATATATAGCTGAACAAATGGCCAGTTTGCATGAAACAAAAGAAACTATGAGTAAAGCTTTTATTTTAAAGCTGGGAGGAAGCTCATTGAGCAGTTCAGATAAGAAAACAGGTGCAGAGCATTTAACTTATTTAACCTAATTGGATAGCTTGTTAGTGGCAAGGCAGGTGCTCTGATGCAGATTTCCTCACTCTGAGATCAGAGTTCTTTCCATGAGCTTCATTGCTTTCCCCTTGCACAGAGGTTAGTTGCAAAATGAGTAGTGAGCTGGGTTTAAGTGGTACAGCTCTACTTGTGTGTGGGCCCAGCAGCCTATTAAGGCTGCAAACAGGTCATACTAGAAACAGGGGCAATGACCTTGCAATGACTGGGGAGTCTCCTAATTGTGATAGGAGCTCTGAAAATGTGGGGCCAAAAGGTAATTGTTACCATCCAGGGCTTAAGTTGTGCTTTAAGAAAATATTACCAACATTCATATTATTTTAAGATTTGCAATGTTCCAAACTTCAAGTTTTTACAATAGTGCTTCTCAAACCAGGTGACCACATTAGAGTCATCTGAAGAACTCTTGAAAATATGGGAGCCTGGGGCCCCACCTCAGGATCATAAAATAAGAATTTCTAAGGAAGCCCAAAGTGGGGAGTTTGGGGTCGGGGTTGGAGAGGTTCTTCTTTCTTTTTCTTTTCCAAGGTAAAAATCATCTTTGAATGATATTTTTTAAATTCCTCTAAGTGATTCTAAATGTATCCAGAGTTGAGAATCACCTGGAACTTTCTCCTAGCCTATCCTTAGTTTAAAATTGTCCTTATGACAGAACAGAGTCATAACTAAAACGTTAGGTCAATGTACCCTCCACACTTTTTGTTCCTTCATTAGCAAAAATGCTCTAAGACAGCATTCTCAAACGTTCCTGTTACCAGAATCCTTTGGCAGTCTTGCTAAAACACAGATTTCTGGCCCCCAGGCCTAGGAATTCTTAGTCAATAGGTCTAGCCTGAGACCTGAGAATTTGCATTTCTGGGTTGATGTTGTTGCTGCGAATTCAGGGGCCACACTTTGGGAACCACTCCTCTGAGCACTGGTAAAGACCACCAGGTTCCTTCTTCCATAATGATCTTTTCCCATGGAAGGCAAGATTATTCTGCAGCTAATACTTCCAATTCCCCTTATAGTCAGTGCCTATGCTTTAACAATATAATTTATTGTTTACTAGTGTAGGGTATTTAAAGGTTATGAGGTTTTTTCTGCCCTCCGACCATTAGCATTAATAATAGACCCCTGTGGTCCTACACGCACGCCTGATGGCAGGCACCCAAAGTAGGGTGTGGGCCTGTGTGAGTGGGTGCACTGGGCCTGGAGACACTGAGCATATAGAGAGCAGAGTCAGCATAAGAGAACAGAGCGTGGCAGCAGAGGACCATGCAGCGGGGCGCAGCAGAGAGACCTCGAGAGAACACCAGAGAGCCCAAAAAGAGTGAAGATTCACTGGAGTTGGGAGGCCTGCCAGCCTACCGGCCCCCTGCCCTACCCCCACACCCCTGCCTGCCCTGCACCTCTCTACACATGCTGTAGAAAATAATTAAAAGCCTGAAAAAGCCACCAAGGGCCCTAGGACTCCTCCTTTACCTGTCTGTCCAGATCATAGAGAAACTGCTCTGTGCCTTGTTGGCACTACAACTAGCTGTAGAGGCAGGATAACACCAGGAAGCACAAGTTCTCTATGGAGCTGCACAGACAGGTCAAAAGGGAAGGAGTCCTGTAGCCCTTGGTAGCTTTTTATTGGTCTCTTGTAGAGAGGCAACCAGGTACAGGGCAGGCAATGGGGCCCGGGGCTGGGAGGCTCCATTTTGCATCTTCACCCAGTACAAAAAAGTGGGTAAAAGTTCTCCTGATTTTCCTTCTGAATGTACTCATTCTGAATACAATGAACCTGCTACTAGTATTCAGAAACAGAAGACCAAAGTCTGGAAAACACCAGGATAAACTTAGATCAGGAAAATGTGGAGATCACTTAAAATTTGAAATGATAAAAAACACTATTCAGAATTTTAAAAGGAACTAACATCAACTGAGTACCTATTATGGGCCAGAATATCACCATTTTTAATCACAAGACAGCAATGTTTTAGCATCCCTTCCAGGAGATGCTGAAGAGACTAACATGGAGAACCACGAGAATCTTATGCAGATGAACACTGATCTAAGGAAACAGGCATTTGAATGTTGGTGTTTGGGAAGAAAAAAATTAGCACTTTGGGATTTTAACAGGTTTGGTTAAGACTCTTGAACTTGAAATAGCTAATGAGGGGAAAAGGGAACTTGGGAAATGTAACTCTGGGGAGTAGGGCAGGCATTGAGTAGAGAAGAAATGGAGCTGTTGTCTGCTTCTAGCAAATGGCCTTTGCACCTGATAATTGCTCTTTTGTGAGCTGTTCAGGCAGAATGTGCTAGAGGATCCCTTTAGAAAGGTGGGAGAGGAATATTTTAGACAGGCATGGCCCAACTTGGTGACTTTTGAGATCCAGGCATTCATCCAGGCCTTCCACTACTCTGAATTTTCACAGGACTGCCTCAAAATACATGTTAAAATTATAAGTGAATTTATAATGAAGTTAAATAAGAAATCAGATTTGTAGAGAGATGGGAACAAAGCAGGGATAGAGGGAGAAAGCTGCTGCCCGAGTCAAACAGATTCCAACTTAATTCTGATAGTCACTTCCTAGCTGGTGATCTCAGGCAAATTACTTAATCTAACTCAGGTTTTGTCCTTATCTATAAAAGAGGATAATCATACCTACCTCAGAGAATTGTTGTGAGGATTAAAAGAGATAATGACAGCTTGGCACCCAGTAGGAACTCAACTGTCCAAAGGCAGCTGGCAGACAAGGTTCCCCCTCCGGCATAATGGAAGTAGTGCTACCTTTTTTTTTTTTTTTGTAGTAGAAGCTTTTCTCCAATTTTCACTTTTCATTGTATGCTTTGTCTTGTGTGAATAAAAAAACATCAGAGACAAAGAGCAGAGTCCTAGTTGTCCTCTGAGAGTAGGTGGGAACTAGTTACATATCTGCCTTGTTCTCTCATCCTGTTCCCCAACCCTTCCTGTCTTTTCCCTCCAGCTCTTGTGTGGGTGTGATGGGGTGCTGTCATAGGCATGTTTATATACTCCTCCAACACTCAGTCAGCCCTGCTTGGTGAATGAGTCTTAATTAGACACTTACCTAGCATAACTCAGCAAATCTGCTTTAAGTAGAACTACCTATACAGAATTTTATTTCTTCATTCCCATTTCTCCTCACAAGGGTGAAATGAACTGTCCAGGATGGAGGAGACTTAGGTATCCATTTTTTTCTTCACTCTGCCTGCTTGGGATTGGTGAATTTTAAAAGCAAATACTTAGGATACATAGATGACTTCTGCATGCCAGCTACCTGTCAAGTGTAGCAAGTACTCAGCCAGCGATTGCATTAGGTTTTGGTTTAAAGCCACTCTAAATGATTTATTGTTTTTAAATTATTTACATGACATTATTCCTTTCTTATAAAATGCAAAAGTGCTGTCAGGAACAGCACAGCAGCATGGTTATGAATGGTACTACAAGTAAATCAAGGTAATTAGAGGCTTCAAGTTGCAAATACTGACAAGTTCTCCACCAGCCACCACTTCACTGACGATAATAAAATTTGCATGATTTCCTGACATTACACTCACCACATATTTTCACTGCACGCTCACTGTAATTACTTAGGGCATGATCTCACGCTCATGGCAAGCAGAACTCTCACTGAACCCACAGATGCTTAGAAATGAAGCGGATGGAATTAAGCAAAGAGTTCCCTACATAGCTTTAGGGATCTGTGATGTATCAACTGAATTTTGACAGCTAAGAAAAAGGAAAATATTCTCAACCACTCCTACGCTACGATCAGGTCAAAGTAAAGTCAAGACTAAGGTATCTCAAAACAGGGTTTGGGTCCTGGGTTTGTGATGGTTGATTCCTGCGATTTGTTTTCTGGTTCTTTGGTATAAATAAATAAATAAATAAATAAATAAATAAATAAATAAATAAATGTGAGGTTAATCCCTGGCATAAAAACACATATAGGTATAACTTTAGGTAGAACTATGGAAAGAAAAATTCTCTTATTCTTCAAAGATCCGAGTGGACAAGTAGAAAGGACCCGCCAACTAAAGGTTAGGGGTCACCTCTCAAGTATGGTATGACTACAGCAGGTCAAATGCAATATCTGTAATCCATATCCAACCTCCCATTTTATCAAGTTCTCGGTGCTCAAAACATCTCTCATCCACACCCCCACACAACTTCATACACCCACCATGTGCTGGCTCAATGAACCAAATTTACATCTGACCATCCTCTCTTCTTTTCTAAAACCTAGAGCAACTCCATAGTTGTTTCAATAGAGAAGGAAAAGTTTTGAACTATGTGATATATAACAGTTTGAAGGATGAACATACAGTATAAACTAAAACTTGGAAGACAGGAAAAAATGAAATCTAAATGCCATTCGATCCGTCAGCTTTGACTTGTTATCTTAGGAGAACTTTATAATCTCACAGTTCAGTTTCATCGACCTGAAAAGAGGGAAAATATGTATGCACATGCAATGGTTATGAGGACTAAAAGTTTAAGGTAAAAGTACTTGCTGCACAGTACCAGGCTTATAAGAAGCCATGGTCAAAGATGAATGAAAAGATAGAACAAATTGTCTAGAAATGTCCTATATATATACATATACATATGTGTGTGTGTCTGTGTGTGTGTGTGTGTGTGTGTAAAATCAGAAAGAAAGGAGGCCTTACTATGAAAAGTTACTGTCTGAATTAAGAGAAAAAATGGGAAAGTGCAGGAAAAGAAATCTTGTTTTCTAGAGTTTGATAACATTCCATCAGACCTGAAAAGAAGGAGAGTGCAATAAAAGCAACCTAGTTGAGGCAATCAGATCTTATATAATGGAAGTTCTGCTCCAAAGCACAGCACTGCTAACCCAAAGATATCTACTACTGTATCCATAAAGTAATGAAGTTTAGGAAAAATTCTGAGATCTTAGACTTATGCTAGTTAACATTATATCCACAGTAACTGAATCTGCTCCCTTCTAGAACTGTACAAAGGAGCGATCTCCTTTCTTGGTATAAGTACATTAGAGAGGGGGTCGCATTTGTAATGGCAAGGGATATGAACTTGTAGTAACATATATGCAATCTTTAGAAAAATAGAATAAAAGTTCATTGTAAATAGTTTGTGTTAATTACCCTAAAAGATTACATCAAGCTCTGCGGTAGGTTTACTCATCTTTAATTATATCCATTTTTAGACCAGTAGTATCTTACGAGATTTCTGGAATGCGTTTAGTAATCCACAGAGGAGACTGACTCAGAGTCATAGAAGAAAGATATTCAGTGTGTCCAATTGCCATGACTGTTGACTTCTATCGTTTGTTACCCACACTTTTACATGAATAGGGAATACATCAAAAGTACATAGTTCAATTAGCAAAAAACAAGCATGAAGTTTTTATGTAGATGTGACATATTTTATATTGAATCACATGACTGGTCATAACTTCTGCTAAAAATATGCACGTCATTTTTTCTTCCCCCCTACTGTATTTTGAAGGCAAAACAGATCGTCTTTTGTAGAATTCAGCAGTTGCTCATTTTGTTGATGGTGGTGATGACAACAATAGTGTTCTCATTTCTCCCACTCAAGATATGTGAAAAGTTAACCTAACCCTGTCAAAGAAAACATCACAAGCTTTCTGAATAAGTATCTCTCTATTGAATGTTGGCTTATCACTAAAATATTTAAACACATCTTAAGGTCAGTTCTTATGAGAGCTATTACCATGATTTTCCACTTTAGCAAGATCTTGAACAAATGACTTAAACTATAATTAATTTAGCAGCTGGCCAATCAACATATTTACAACTAGTGAGTTTTATATATTTTTGAGAGCTTACATTTGGATAGTATCTTAGAGGCAATTTAACCCAACTTCCTATCTTTTAATTTATACATTTCTATCTTTACCTCAGCTTATTTGTAATATTTATGTTTACAATTGTTAGATCTATTTCTTCTTCCTCTTTTCATTTGGAAAGAATTCATTCTGAGAAGGAAAAGAGAAATGAGGTTTTCTATCAGTAGTTTAATGGGACCCACATTAGGAAGTGGGATCTATTTTGGGAGACTCATGCTGAGAACAAGATTTAAATCTAGTAGAAGAGTTTAAAGATTTTGTTTGTTTCTAAAATGGAATAATCTTGTCAAGTCCTTCTACTCCAGAGTGGAATGATGTAAAAAGACCTTGAGAGCTGAGCTGCACCAACAAAGGAAACTAAAAAAAATTAAATTATTTGTTAATTTTTCATTCATTTGATTAACTGTTGATTAAACTAGCCAACTTCTATTGACATCCTCTCCTCCACCACCACCCCCAGTAGTCTGTAGCTGTTAACTAGATAATTTCCATATTAAAAAGTCTTAGAACTATTTGTTCTTAGAGAAGACTTTGTTTTATTCCCCTTACTCACTTTTCTAACGGGGGCGTTTGCAGAAGATCATGACATTTTGGTGGAAGAACAAAGAGTTCTTCATGACGTCACATACAGACTGAACAAAGGGTTCAGTTCTAAATACAGCCAATTTAGAAATTTTACTGGAGGGGAAGCAGCAGAAAACCCAGCTGTGATGGTTACTTTTATGTATCAATCTAACTGGACTGAATGTGTCTGTGAGGGGGTTTTTCAAAAGAGAATAGGATTTGGATTGTAGATTGATTAAAGAAGATCACACTCCCTTAGACAGTTGAGAGGCTACTGTCTAATCTACTGAGGGTCCAAATAAAACAAAAAGATAGAGGTAAATTTGCTCTTTATGCTTGAGCTGGACATACATTTTCTGCCCGTGGACTCGTTCCAAGGTTTTGAACTCAGACAGAGTTACATCACTCTATTCTTGGTTCTCTAGTTTGCAGATGACATAGTCTCAGCCTCCATAACCTCAAGAGCCAATTCCTACCATAAATATTATCTTTTAGATAGATAGATAGATAGATAGATAGACCCTATATCTATAGAGATATCCTATTGGCTCTATTTCTTTGGAGAACCCTGACTAATAATCAGCTGACATTGCTAGGGGACTTTACAAACCATCAAGTTACATCACATTAAGATGTTCAAGCCCTTCCAGTTAGGTCATGGTAGAGCTAAGGTCAGGACACAGAATGCCATCTGACAGTTTCAGGTCTTCCTATTACACATCGTTGCACCTAAGTGACTCTCAACTTTGAACAACTTATAAATGAGACAACAAACATGAAGTAGCTAGATAAAAAATAAGTCTTCTTTAGGCATTTGTATATATCTGCAATTAGTACATGTTTGATAAACAGTCTGATAATAAAATGCATGACTTTCAAAACTATGATAAAATGGTTGTTTATGTGTGAATAATTTTTATTTGCTGCTCACCAGTGTGATTTGAATATATATGTGTGTGTGCATGTATGTACATGTATTTACGTGTGTGTGTATATATATACATATATATCTACATATATATATGTTTATGTATTTATAGTAATAAATGTATCTTTGACCTACAAAATAAAATGAAACATGGAGATCAAGAAGCTGTCAGCTCTATTTATTGAGCCCAGTAATACTGATACCATTTAAAGTTTCAATCTACGCTACACTGTCAATAGTAGAATTTGGATCTAAATTATCTAAGCCATATATTCATTTCTTTTGGCCATAGCAAACATCAACACAAAAAGACAACCTAGTTTGATGGTATAAAATATGGGTTAAGATCAGAAAATATAAGACAGAAGTGTGCCTGGCACAGTAAATAGACACACTCTTTAGGCTTAATGCACCAATATCTTGCTTTATTTGTAATTAAGGATAAATTTTTCAAACTCACTAGGTTTTCATGAAAATAAAAGAGTCATTCCTGACATAACCTAATATAGCCATTTCTAAAACCAATGCAACATTCAAATGATGCAATCAATTACACAGGACCCATGAGAAAATGGGGTAAGGGAAACAAAACTCAAAACTTCAACAGTGACACACAAAGGAGGATAGGAATCTGATAAAATTGACAGAAGAGTTTTCACATCTTGCTTGGATAAGAAATGTGTAAATATTATAATAAAGAGAGCATTTCACCTTTGAAAGGGTCTTACATGTGCTTGTGATTAAGTTTTCAGTTTTCTCTATGTAAAAGAGGAAGAGAAGAAATAGAAAAAAGTGAGATAAAACTTTCACCATTAAAAAAGCATTAGAGAAAAAAACACCAAAGAGCACAGAAGATAAATACAAAACAAGCTGAGAGGAAAAAGAGTAAAGAAAAAAAGGTAAGTAAAGAAAAAGTAAGTAAAGAAAAAAAAGTAAAGAAAAAAAGTAAGTAAAGGCGGGAGATGCTGAGCTGTCTGAGAAGGGTGACTGTGGGAAGGACTGGAACTTTTGAATTATTATCAAGTGGCTTGTATTAGTCTGCCCAGGCTGCCATAAAAAAATATTAAAGACTAGGTAGATTGAAAAACAAGAACTTTTTTCTCACAAGTTTGGAGGCTGGATATCTCAGATCAAGATTCTAGCAGATTCTATTTCTCTTGAGGGCGTTCCGGCTTACAGAAGACTGTCTTCTCACTGTGTCCTCACATAACCCTTTGTGGGGGTGGAGGGATTTGCATACATGTTCTGGTGTCTCTTGTCACAAACATACCAGTCCCATTCTATAATTTCATCTCACTCGATATCTCCTTAGAGACCCTAGCTCCAAATACATTGGAAGTAAAGGATTTCAACACATGAATTTTGGGAGAACAAAACTCAGGTCAAAAGTGTTATATGAAATCAGGTGGAAAGCTTCAGCCCCAGGTAAAGACAGAAATGATTTATTGATTTTATGAGTATATATTGTATACTTTTCTATACAACTTGATCCAATTGAAATGCCTAGTACTTCTTATCTATGAAATTGCATATAAGTAAATTCATAAAATCACATTGCTTCCCTATATGTAAATTGAGCTAGAACAAATTAGTGTGTTTTCAAAACAAGTGTTATAGTGGGATTGACTGAATTCATATAGTCAGTCAATAAAGTTTGAGTATCTCCTATGTGCCAGGCACATCACTTGTACCAGAGAAACTATAGTGAATAAATCAAACAAGATGGCTCCCCTTGGCATGCTTACATTCTGCTGAGGAGAGACAGACTATTTACTTTTTTCTGGAGAAACCCACATGCAAGGTAATTAAGGAGTGTGAAAAAGTGCTCTAGAGAACACAAGGAGTGGGAAGAAAATGCTCTTAAGTACACAAGGAACAGACAAGATGAAGTAACTTGGTGAAAAGACTCCAGATAGTCATCAAGGAAAGTAACTCTGAGTAAAGAGTGTAAAGATGGTGAAGAACTGGAATAAAGGGACTCCAGACAACTGTGGTGAGAGCAGAGTGAGTAAGGCTGAGGAGAATATGAGATAGATACGGGAATGAAAGAAGAAGCTAGCTATATTCTAGAGTGCAGGGAAGCTACTGAAGGATTCTGCATGGGAAAGTGACATGATTTATGTTTTTAAATTTTCCCTCTGATTTCTCTGTAAAATTCACTACAGAGAGAAGAAGAAAGACCAGTAAGGAGAAAACAGCAATAGATCATGCTAGAGATGAGAGTAGTCTGGACTGAGGTAAAGAAATAGAAGTGGTAGGATTCAGGATATATTTAGAGAGTTTGGGCCAAAAAAAGAGTCACAAGAAGACTGGATGAAGGTTATGAGGGAAAGAGAGGGCACTAGACTGATTTTAGATTTGGGGCTCAAGTCATTGAATAAATCATTATGTTGTTTATTAAACTGTGGAAGTCTATGAGTTTAACCAATTTGGGAACAAGAGTTGAGTTTTGGAACTGCTAGGTTTGAGATTACTGTCAGTTGTCCAAGTAGCAATGTAGAGCAGGCAGCTGACTATGAACAAACAGAGAGTTCTGGGAGAGGCTGAGGTTGGACATTTAAATTTAGGAGTCATCAGCATACAGATGGTATTTAAAGCTAAGATAAGATCACATAGGGAGTGAGTTTAGAGAGCGAATAGAAAAGAGCCAAAAACTGAGCCCTGGGGTCCTGCAAGGTTTGGAGGCCAGATAGAAGAGGAGGAGTTAGCCAATGAGACTGGGAAGGAGCGGCCACTGAGTTGGCAGAAACACCACAAACATGTGGCATTCTGGAAATCAAGTTAAAAACGTGTTTCATAAGGGAGGAAATTATTATCTTTTTAAGAGATATTCAGGAAATACTGGTGATGACAAATTCATTACATTCCTTGTATAATTTAGGAAAACACAGTTCATATGCTTGGATATATGATACATCAGGCACAGGCTCGGGTGGTGGAGCAAAGAGTTGAGCCTCAAGATCTCATTTGGGAGAAATAATATTTTAGTGTTTGTATAGCCATGGAGACTTTGAATTTGGTATTGCTTATAAGTAGAAAGATCTTTTGTCTATGAGAATGATGAAATGTGTTTTCCCAATTGTAGAAAGACATCCTTCTAGATCTATTTCTTGTTCCCCTCTATGTTTTCTTTTGTAGTCCAGGGTACTCCCTGGTATTTACTGACCATAATATTTTTTTTTTCCTAGAAAATGGATTCCTTGGAAACAATCTGAGACCGAGGTAGTCTCAGGTTGAAGTAGGGCACAGAAGGTTTATTGCAAGTTATAGAGTGCTATTGAGAGTTACACCTGTAAGTAGGGTTCCAAATTTAGCAGCTAAAAAATAGGACACCCTTACAATATTTGGATATACTTACACAAAAGCAGTATTCAAATTCAAATATAAGTGTTGTATTTTATCTGCATCCTTATCTGAAAGAAGTGAAGGCAAGGTAGAGGAGGAAGGTAATCCTTTTTGTAGCTACAATAGAAGCCTGAAGTGATCCCAGCAAGCAGTGTTTTGAAGTTAGACAGGTTTCCATGTGCACAAATTGTGGCAAGTGGGTCAGGCCCTTGTTGCTGAATGAACCCAGTCACTGGTCTCATGGTGCCTTGGGAGGGACTGTTCCCTAAGGCCAAAGGACACAGCCTTGAGCAGCTGCATTTCTAGAAGCTGGAGGATGAGACTAACAGCACAGAAGTGGGACTAAGCATCTATTTCCACCGTATCCAAGGTTTAAATATCAACACATTAAAAGCTGTGCATTTCCTCTCTTGTAGTTTATCTTGTATCTAATTAGATAAGGTAGCTAGATGTATTCTGAAAACTAAAAGTGTTAAAACAAAAAATACTGAAAACTTGTTCAAATGTAAAATGGGGGTAGTAATAATAGTAGTCGAGTTACTAACACTGTTATTGCCTGCAGAGCCCAGAACTTCCTCCCTACCATCGATGAGGTCTATTTGTTTTATTGTCCATCTTCCCCTCCAAACTATAAGGTTCTTGAGGGAAGAAGCCATATCTTTCTTATCTCTCTGTCCACTTAATATTGTATTAGGTGTACATAGATACTCATGCAATATCAAAGGAGAACAAACAGGAAGAAGGTAAAATAAGCAAGAAATCCAATTATAATTTAAAGCAGCCAGGCATAGCCTCCATTAGGGTGGGAGAAACTGATATTAAATTAAAAAAAATCAATGTGAGAGACTATTTCTGATGCCATGTTGGAGAGGTGTTGTGTCCACTGAGTGGACTCCTTGGGTTACCTCTGAGAAAAGTTTCAACAGATCTCTCTTTTCAGGGGTGAGTTTCCACATAAGGTAGCAACATTAATTATACCCATAAGGGCAGATTTATGATTAAAAAATAAAATGGGGAAGAAGATAGTAACACTGAAATAAACAGGCAGGAAGAACTGCCTCTGAAAGGGACAGGTTTGTTAAACAAACGACAGCATGGTCACAGGCAGTCAAGAGAGCTGTGTTTTGCCAGGGTGGAAATTGTACTAATACAGTGGTCTTCTCTTTGAGAGGGACTCATTCTTTGTGAAATTGTTATCTATTATAAATTAATTACTTCTAGGGTGTGACTAAGTTGATTTGTGAGGCCCAGTGGTTCTCTTCAATGGCCCCCCATCTCCACATCCCCACCTCTGGATACTCTATAGCTGCCTGCTCCTTGCGACAGCTGTTGGCACATGAGGATCTTTCATTTCTATTGCTAGTTTAACAACTATGTTAATTGTTTCTACCTCCACTTTCAGGTCTTCTGATGCCTTCATCCTAAATTTTCGACTCTTACCCTCCATCAATTTACTTTTTAAATTGTATTTAGCTGTAAAAAACTGATCCTATCCTCTCTGCCTTTGAGGCTCTTTATTAGGCAGTGAGAGCTACCTTAACCAAACCCACAATCGTTCAGTTCATTCACTTACTGCACTGCTGTTTTGATGACATGTTTTAAGGAGTTCAGGAAACAAAGACCCTTTCCCACTTGGGTCCTTGCCTGAGAAAATTTCCTTTCGAGAGAAAGATGACATTTTACGTTGCCTCCACTGTGAAAGCTTGGTGAAAAACACAAGGGGCCTCTATTTCTCCCTTAACCTGCAACCTCACCTCTTATGAACGTTTCTTTCCTTTAACCCTTGAGTGAGTCACCCTGATGCTTGATGATAATCCTCTGGTGGACATGCTTCTCCTCCCAAAATGAGTGTTGACATGGAGAAGTCTCCAGATCCCCTACAGCCAGACCAATGATCCCCAATTTTAACCTCACTGAATCCTGCCTGCATATATTGCCTCTGGCCCCACACCCACCTTCACACCCACGGCCTGAAGCTGTGACCACAGAGGCAGACACTTGCAGGGTGGTCCTCTGAGCACACCCTCGGGGAAAGAGACATGAAATACTTATTGACTGCAGGCCAACCTGACAGGAAGGCTGGCTAAAAACACTGCAAGGGTGCCTCTGTAACACTCAAGGTAGACACAGCAGCATTTGCCAACCTCCTCAAATGTCCTGGGGGAGGTTCGCTAGCATTAATCCTAGCAGCCCGAAAAGCTGCAGCTGTTCTCAGAAGGAGTCTGATATAATCCTTTGTTTAAGACCAATGGTGGGAGGTAGTGTTTTATTTTTAAAAAGTGCTAAATTGTTAACAATTTTTCTGCTTCTCACAAATATGTAGGAAAAAACTGAAAGATCAGCCTATATTCAGGATCATCCACTTCTTGATTTTTAACCTACACACTTGTTCCTATTCTGTGGATGTATTTGTCTTAAAAAATAAATCCTCTGGAAAGCACAAATCAGTCTTTCCTACTTTTAAGCAATCCTAAAATCAGATGGTCATTGATCTTTCAATCCTAAACTCTTGGGTCGGGGTCAGTGTGGATTTATGATAGGTGGAAATTGAGTTCTCCTAATTTGAGGTCTAATGGATCTCTAGTTATCTTCTAATAAGCATAAAATAACCTTTAATTTGTGTCAATAATCAATGGAAACCATGCTCTAAGTTTCACCAAAGGAACTTGTGCAGACTTCCAAAATATATAAACTTCAGGGATGCTGTGGTAGAAAAAAACATCCTAATTTAAATGCTTTTGGCAAGAATGTGCCATGTTTAACTGACTTGAAATTAAATAAACCAGTCAAATGACATGAGTCACTGCCTTGATAATATAATCAAGAATCTAAGTTTCCCCCAAAGAGAAACTTTGTGTATCACACAATTCCAATATACTGTAAGGGGTTTAATGAACATTGAATATTTTTATCAGAAATTTATTAGCAATTTCTGCAATAAATTATTAATGACCAAAAAATCATTATTCTTTTAGTTTGAATAGAAGTCTTTAAATTTGGGAGTTGGCGAGACCCAATTGATTTTGCAGCATTAAACGTTTAACTCCCCTGATGAATACAGGTCTGCCTGGCACACTGGCATGTGTGTATCCTTCTCTTATTTGGTCTCTTGCCCTCCATACAGTAAAGGCTAAGAATCTGAGGCAGCATGATTTATAAGGCAAACACAAACTATTTCCCCGAGGTGACCCAACTTAATGACCCAGTGATACAAAAATGTGACAACATAAATGGACACGACTTTCTTCCTCATCATAATTTACAAGAACTGCAGGCCTCAGAGATTTATAGTAGCATGGCGATGACTGTTATTCTTTCATGACTGAAAAAGAAAACATGTTTTCACCCTTCATAACATATCCTTATGCAAAAATAGAGATAGCTGACAAAGGACAGCTTTTATGCTTTTTTTTGTTTCTAAAATTCTAACTTATTCTGTCACATGCTCCTTCAGGATGGTGAGTACTAGGGAAGTTTGTATATTCTCTTGTACATTTAATATTTTCATATACAGTTACACTTACCCTCAGGGGTGCTTTAGTGAAGAAAATGTAGGACAACTAGTGACATTAAAAATATGAATATATATAACCTGTGTCAAAGTATGGAAATGGGTTATGGGACGCTCGTATCCTACCAAGAGAGCCTGTGGTCAGATTCCCCTCTGCTGTGGAAGCAGAACCATAATTGCACTCCGAAGAGTGAAAGACATCATGTTGCCTTCTCAGCAGAAATCCACCTCCCTGTATGAGAATCTGATAAATTTTCTAGTTCCCCACAGCAGGAATGACAGAGAATTTAATGAGAAATTCATTGGAACTGGACCTGTCACTGTAGGATTATGAGTTCACTAATCTCTTGTTAAGGTAGAGAAAAAGTCAGTCTTCTGTGAGAGAGTTTATATGAGGAAAGGAAAAAAAAAACACACATGTAAAAACAAATTACTGAATAGAAATATCTTCACTCTCCCACTGACATCCCTCTGGACCTTTTGTTTGGCCTACACTGACAAAATCATTGGGATTTGCATAGTAAACTACCTTTGTGACTGCCAATGAAATTGAAGCTTCAAAAGATGACCAAGTTATTGACACTTAAATGCAGCTTACAAGTGCCTAATATTTTTAGTTTGGACTTAGGATTTGTGTTTGGGATAAAGAAGTACAGTGAGAGAAACTGCCAATTTTTACTGTCATATAGCCAATTCATATCTCACATGAAAGTCTCTTAACCATCATTATCAGCTTCATCAAATAAATCTTATTCAGCATTTATGTCCATTCTATAAGCTTTTCTGAACACTTAACATATGTTGGGGACCTATAAATAGAATTGTGTACCAAATACTGTGAATAAGTAGAATATCCAATAACCTCCACATAGTGTTTAAGTCAGAGACACAGTATTAAAAATTGCTATCAGCTAAGAGAGCACTTCTTATGTTTAATTTTAGCTTCAACTTAAGTTGAATCATGTGCAAGAAAAGCAGATATAATCCCTCTAGAATTTCAAAATGTGAGAATATATTGATGTTAACATCCACAAAACTATATTGAACAAGTAGGTAACAAAAAAAAAGTATTTTTCATTAGCTGAGTGCATTGTGGAAAACAAGATTCCAGAAAGTTACTTAGAGAATTATTGAGGAAGGAAGGGAATGGTGATGGAAAGATAGGTTGGGAGCTATACTACTTGGAGAGTGGTAACAAGAAGAGATTACTCATATTTCCCCATGAATTTCTATAAAACTTTATAGGGAAAGTAGGATTTCAGTCAAAAAGAGAGATGTTCAAAAATTAAATGTTAAATTAAGGCCCTTGGATTATTTATCATCAACAATACTACTCTTACCAATTCCCTCTGGATTAATTCAGAATCACAAAGTTCCTCATAAAGTTCGAAGTACAAAACTGATCTTTTTTTTTTATAAATCTCTTAATTCAATCTCACAGTTTATTTTCTTTTTACTATAAGACAAAGCCTTTTAAAATATGTGTTTATTTCTTTATTGATATTTATTTTCATGTGGTTATTCAGTTTTCTCTGTGCATAGATAATTAGTTTTATCTCAGGAGGAACCATTCCTTTTTTTAGTATCTTTAAGACTTATACATTGGTTGATGACAATGAATGTAAAAGTGACAATAGAGATGATGCGAAGAAGGATGACATGAGAGTGACTTGTGATAACTATATTGTACAGTCAAGACAAAGGAAAATAAGATTTGAAAGTATGTAAGTGCTCTTGATTTCCAAACTAGCACTTTTTTACTTAAAATTGTTTACCTAAAATTGTTTACTTAAAATTGTTTACCTACTGATGGATGTTTTCTAGTTCAGTTGTTTGATGGTATGTTTCAATACTGTACATAATTCTTAGGTGTACAAATGCCTCCAGTGACTTGATACAAGCTAGGTTTTTCTCCTTTTTCTAACTTGAGATTTTCAAATAGGGTAGAGAACAAGGTGGAGTTAAGATGGAGAAGATAATTCCTTTCTCTTCTAGTATTAATGAAAAACTTAATCATATAATAATCATATTTTAAAAACTCTCTAGTGTAACTGAACTATCAGAATAAAAACAAATGAGTCACATTCGTTTATCTAAATGTTTCTTTTAAAAAATTTAGAAAAATCACTGCCTTAAGTAAATTTTACATGATCACTTTTTAAATGTAGCAATGAAGCAAATCATATTCCCAGATTTCTTCAAGTTATTTTTGTTTACTTCTCATTGAAATACTATTTTTATCTTAAAAATTAGCTGTACTTGCAATTTTCTGCAATTGTGAAAATGATACCAGAATTCCAAGTTTTTCGTTAGTTCAGAATTTTCACTTCATTATTGAAATAGTTGGAAGTCATGGCTTAGTTCCTCTCTCTTTCTGAAGACTAACGTTACTAGTAAAAGAAAATTATCATTTTCTATTTCAATTTCCTTTGTGTAGATCATTTATCTATCAGATTTATAGAATTTTATTTTCAGTTGCAAGAAATAAAAGCATCTCAGACAATGTAACTGTTTTGTAATAGCTTTGGAAATAACTTTTACCAGTTTCCTTTATTATTGTCACACAATTTTGAACTGCTAGATCACTACAACTCAACTAAAAGAACTAAAGTAATTTATATACATTCATATTCTCAAGTTACTTTCTTTAAAAGGAAATGATGGTAAATTTTGTGCGATAAAAACTATGGTGTTACATCTCAGTAGAAAACTCTACCTCTGCAGGTGTTCTAAATAAAGAATATCTTAAATTAATTAAACATAATATAATAAAACTAAATGTCAGTCTGAAGGTGCTTGTCATCCTATGCAATTTAGGAACCTAATTTTAATGTAAAATTCTTTGCATTTATATGAACACAATTGAACAACTTTATTTGATGTTATGTGGATCTAAGTACTTAAAAATCATCAAAAACTACATAACCTCCTTGGGAAGTTGGAGTTACTAGTAAGGAGTTATATTTATACATGTTTTCTGTACATGAGTTCATTCAATTAATTAATTTAGGTAACTTTATGCCTCAGTGAGCATTAATTAAATGTAATTTTGTATGGCCAGTTAACTAAAGATAAGTGTAATTTAAAGTTTTTTTTTTTTAATTTTACCTTGGCTTTAAATTTTGAAATTAATGAGTCCTGACTTGCATAATATATATTTGGTAGCTATCCTACTTTAACCTTCATATGCTAATCAAATCAAAGTAGGAGTACAAGATAAACTATCATTTTTAAACATAAACTACTAGGAGCATTACAATATAATATATGCATTAATTTAGTTTGTTGTAATCATCATTAGTATCTTTTCTTGTCCATTCAGGAACACAGCTCCTGTTTTACAAATTTAATTTTTCATGTGTACTAAGAACTGATACGCAGTGTACAATTCTCAATATGGTAAAATAAACAAGAGGACTTTATAATGTGTAGATAAGGTAATTACAGTCATACATCTTTGTAAAATCTCATTACTTCATTTAACTTGGGAGGATTTTTTTTTAAGATTTATTTATTTATACATACAAGCTGGGGCACAGGCCAGAGGTGTGGGGTGGTGAGAGGGTTCACCAGAGACAGAGTGGGGAGCAGAACAGGCAGATCAGAAATACACTGCTGAGGGGAGCATCGGGTGAGGCAGGAGAGGTCTGCCCCACCATGTGGGATTCTCCCTGGCTGGGCATCGAACTCGCATCCAATTTGCATCGAGCGCTGCAGACAGCTCCACAGCGCAGCGCTCAACCATCGTGCCACCAGGGAGGCCCTAACTTGGGAGAATTTTAACAGATAAATTAAACTTGCTGCATTTCATTTTCTCTTTTTAAAAATCATACATTAAGTGCATCAATGCTTAATTAAATTATTGGTTTTATAATAAATGCTATACTAGAATATATATATTGGTTTTAGTTGATGGATTTATATGTATATATGTATATGTTTTTTTTCCATTAACACAAAACCTGTTTTAATGGTAACCAGTTCAATTTTTATTATATTTGACTTTGCATTTGTTGTACTAAACAAACCTTATTTTTTTAAGAAAAAAATGTTTATCAGTATTCTTTAAAATAAAGGAAACATACACAAACCACAAAATTTCTGTGAACTTCCTATGCTCTTCCTATGAAAGTCATACTTCTTTTTCAACATTAATTATACCTTTTCATTGCCACACTTTTGAAGATAAACACTCATCTTTAATATCAGTAGAACTCTATAAAAATGATTAATCAAGAAGATAATTTATGTAAATTCTCATAACTTAAATTTTCTGTGATTTATGTCCAACATTCAGTATTGGGTTGAGAATGAAGTGCCATTTTCAATCACAAAATTCCCAAATTAAATTTCCCTTATTGCATCACCAGTTTTTTAAATATGTGAATCAAAACACTTCCTTATAAAGAAAAGATATAGTCACTGGAATAAGAAAATCAAAGGGTATTAGTTGCGTAATAAGAATATTTTTTGACAATGGGACTTCGTATGGATAACTTTACACAATTCATTTCCTTCAGCTCCCCATATTTTTCCATTAAGTAGGTAGCTCCCCATGTATCTATAGAGTGTGGATAGCAGAGGGTTAGAGAGAGGTATTTTTAAACACTCCGGTTTCATAGCAAATGCTTGAGAAAATAAAATTTATTCCTCCAGCTGTTCAAAAATGAGGGTGGGGGTAGATAAAAGTAGAGGTGAGGTAAAGGCAGAATTAGATTTCAGTAAATGCTACAAACTTTGTTCTACTCGTACTTCTAATCTTTTTCCTTATCTCCAAATTTAATTCCATTTTAAAAGTCCTTATATATTCTCCTTACTTTGAACCCAACAGCCCAGCCACCAAAAAGGTAGGATTTCACATAATGTCATGAATTTACACCCCCCCCCCACACACACACACACTCACACCATATGCACAAAAATCCAAGCTGAGCCTTTGGTACTACTGAAGAGATTTAAACATTTTAAGATGTAGAACCAAACTTACATTATCTGAGGTATGGTTTAAAAAATAATAAAAATGAAAAGTGCCATGAATAAGAAAAATGAAAAAGAAATCCACATTGCAAATAGGCTCTAATCACATTTATAATTCATAAACTGCATTAAAAAGGCTGTCGTAGTAATTAAAATAATAAAAGTAAGAAAATATGCTCAATGCAGAGGTACTTTTTTAAAAAAAACAAAAGTTAATAAAATAGTTTATCTGCATCAAAATATTCTTTGGAAACCAAAAATAAAAATGTATCATGTATGTTCTTCCAGGTTGATCTGCAAAAGTCAGAAAAATGCATAGTCTGCACTGTTAAACTTTCTGAAAACAGAGTGCTAGGTTACACTAAGCATAAAGCGAAAGGCTTTAATGTCTTAGTGGAGTGAAGTGGGTGCGCTCCCTGTATTGATACAAAGAATTCCAGTTCAGTTCCTATCAGAAAGCATTTTTGTTTCAGTCAAACTGAAACAAATGACCTGACTTCACATACAGTGTAGTATAGCTGAAGCTGTGTCCAAATTGTTTTCTTCAGCTCTCTAAAGACACCTATGACTCCTGAGGGGAAAGTATGATTTTTCACAAGATCAGGATGAACATTATCCAAAGCGAAACTTGAGTCTGTATTTCACTGTGTTGGGACTTTTCCGAGGTGCAGAGAGGGGAACCTTTGGCTTGATAGGATTAGGTGGCTTTTTCTTCTCTGGAATGGTAACTGTGAATGAAAGTTCTGGTTGCTCCAACTGTTTGAATCTTGGCAGAAAATGGGTAGAGATGTGTTGGGGTTTGACCCGGGGGCTGCAGCCTCTTTTCGCTTTCCCTCTTTTGTTCAGGGCCACATACCACTCGCGTCCAGTCTTTTCAGTTCTGTGTATTGCTGAGGCATAGGTATTATAGCTGTTTTCCTGAAATCGTTCCCTGAACTTGCAGTCATCTGTAAATTTGGCCTGGGGGAGAAAGAAGAAGAAACATAAGTAGTCATAATATTTTAAGCATGTAATAAAATACATCTTGGACTATTAAAAAACAAACAAGAATTCCATTGACTCTGCTCTCCTCCATTCTCTTTTATAAAGATATATTTGCTTCTTTTAAAGTTACTTCTTTAAAGTAACTTCTTTTACAGTTACTTTTCATTTCTATAGTTCTACTTTACCTATCTTCCTAACAATGACTTCTGTTTTACTATGTACTTCCTGAAATTATATAAACATAAATTTAAAAAATTATAACAGTAACTCAATATATTTAAATACTGCTACTGTTTTAAAATGCCCTAACAATTGTAGTTAAAAAAACTTTTAACATAAGATTTTTTTCCCCTCTTAAGCTATGAAGAAAATAAACAGAACTACATTACTAAGAAACAATTGTCTGGTAAAACATGAATTCGTGTTTGGAGAAGTGGGGTCATATTCCTTTGAAACAAGAATATATTTTTCAGTGTTATCAGTGTGATTCATGGTGCTGAGAGAAGGGCAGCATATGGCCCTATTAATATTGCATATGTTAGAGTTCTTTAGGAAAAAATATATCTTCCTGCATTGATACAGCAGAGTGAATTTGATGCCAAGAAGAAAAAATTACTTTTTGGATTCTCTAGCAACACTTCAACAAGAGATTCTCTATTTCATTCTTTCTCTCTCACATAAGTGCTCTGGCGGGTATACACACACACACACCACCTTCTGCCCTTGAAATGCTCACAGAGTAATGGAAAAGACAGACAAGTAGCCATCCATCACAGGGTAGCTAGATAGATGGACTTATGACAGTATTCTTCAGAGGGCACAATGATAGCATTAAGGAAGGGGACCCAAGAACTTGAAGGTAGCAGAGAAGAGGGCAGGAAAGTTTCCCAAGAAAAAAATCATGTTTGACCTAAGACTTCATGTAGAACTAGAGTTAAGCAAGTGATGTGAGAAAGGATTTTCAGAGAGCAGGAACAGTGTTCACAGGTGAGCATGACACTAAGAATACAGTGTGGCTTTCTGTCAGGATGCATGAGAGGAGCAACAAGGGTGCGGCTGACAACGAGGCCAGCACAAACTCTAGAAAAGGCTTAGTTTGTCATGTAGAGGAAAGTGAAGGAATATGGTATAAATGGAGAGCATGAATGTGGGGTAATACAGATGTGCAATCAAATACCAATTCTGCAGTTTAAGTCTTAACCTTAGGCTCCTTTTCCACAATCCTTCTACCATAAAGCTATTGTGAAAATCAAAATATTTTTGTAGGGAAAGGCTCTGTAGCTTTCATTAAACACAAAAGTGTCCATAACCACCAAAGAATAAAAATTTCTATCCTATGTATACCAAACCACCAGGTTTTGTAATTTTCAGGATTATCATTTGGGTAGAATTTCTGGGCTTGGGAATACTAAATATTTGATGTCTATATATAAAGACAACATACATAAAAATATTTTATACTTTCTATATAAGAACAAGAGGTTTTATACTAAAATAAAAGTTCCTTTTTCCTTTACTATTTTTCTAACAGTACCAGACTTATGTCTGGTATTGTTACATTACATCATGATACTGTCATCTGAAAATTTACAATGCAGGGCAATCTACATGGATCTATTGTTGATAGCCATATAGCATTTCTGACTCACGCAAACTACTGATAAGACTGGGGGACCACTTCCAGCAGTACATTTACATCATACAGGACAGTTTACTCAGGTTATTTATATTCAAATGTCATAAAATAAATAAAACTCTATTGGGGAATACAAAGTTATATATTTAGATATATATTTCCACAAGTCTGTTGATTTCCTTATTTGTTCTCTAGCAGGTTAGAAGCAGGTTTGTTTTTTTCCAAAGATTTATTTTGCTTATGCGTACAAGAACTGGGGTGTAGGTCAGAGGTGTGGGGGTGAGAGGGTTTACCAGAGACAGAATGGGGAGCAGAACAGGCAGATCCACTGAAATACACTGCTGAGGGGAGCAGTGGACCAGAGAGGAGAGGTCTCCCATGCCATGTGGGTTAGCTCCCTGGCTGGGGATTCAATTCAGGCTGCAGTGGCTGGTGATAGCTTGATAGTGCTGAGACTAACCCCTATACCATGAGGGAGGTCCGGAAGCAAGTTTTTTAAAGAACCAGTGTCTATAGCATTCCTCTCATCCCAGGTAAACTACCTCATCCCAGGGTAAACTACCAACCTATATCTAGGTCAAAGATACTATGCTGACATCACTTTAGAAAAGCATACATTTATTGTTCCTATTTTCTTTTTTTTTTTAAGATTTATTTATTTATGCATACAAGCTGGGGTACAGGCCAGAGGCATGGGGCGGCAAGAGGGTTCACCAGAGACAGAGAGGGGAGCAGAACAGGCAGATTGACATACATACAATGCTGAGGGGAGCAGCAGGCAAGGCAGGAGAGGCCTGCTGCACCATGTGGGAATCTCCCCAGCCAGGCGTCTATTTAAAAAAAAAAAAATTTCTGTACAAGATGTAGAGTTGTCTAAGCTGTTTAACTCTTAACAGCCTAACTCTAATTAAATGCTCTCCCATTTAATTAGATAATCCTACAGTTCTATTTTTAAGTAAAACTTACAGTCATCTGGAATGTTCTTTTTACGACACAAAAGGATAGGCATTTTAGAAAGGTGCAGGGGATATTTAAAAGAATAGCAGGCATGTTAATTTGGGTAATTTTTTTTTCTTAAAATGTATTTGCAAAACATTGTAATGTATAATATGTTATACTTTGACCTGACTTTCTATCCCCATTTTGCAAAAATCCATTTTCCTAAAATGGACATATCAGTAATTGTTTTATTCAATTTTGATAGGTTTTTTTAAGTGTACTGCATTATTTAACCTTTTATTCCCTTACAGTGTCAAAGGAAATAAGGGAAGAATGCCCTTTTTTTCCTATTCATGTGGCTAACAGATATACATATCTCAGTGTATTGAAGCTATAGCAATTTTTTCTTAGGTTCTTTATACAAATAAACCCCCATGACTCCACCCCCTAAAATTATTCCTGTCCATCTAAAATCTTCCTGTTTTCCCCATTAAGATGAGTCTTTGAAGGAAATGATTGTACAGCCTCTAGATTTTTCAAACATGTTAGAAACTTCCAAAATTCTGAGGACCCACACATTATTTTTAATCCCTTGGTTTTTCCAAATTCTACATTAAATCAGGAGGAAAGGCAGTCAGTCAGGCTATTTTAACTTTCTCAATTGACTTGTAACTTAATGTTTTGTCTGAGAAATTCTTCCACCTATGATGGAATATAACCATTTTAAACAGACATTTCAGTTTTTCATCAGTAGATATATTTTCTTCATGAAAGAGCTATGAATTCTTTTTTTATATAAATATATATTTTTATTGTTATTTATGTCTTTTACATTTTGTATTCCCCTTGGGTAGCCCACCACCAATTCACCTGTGATCCATCTCCATGGTCCCTTGTGTTCTTTTCTATTCCATTTTGTGCCCTTTTCCTTCCCTCCCTCTGCCTCCCTCTCCCCCCCTCCCCCACTGATTATCTCTCTCCCACCCGGCCTCCCTATAGTTCTGTTATAAGTGAAACCATTCGATATTTTTCTCTTTGAAAGAGCTATGAATTCTGACAGTACTCCTGAGCTTGTTCAGACAATATGGTGACCTTAAGTAATGTGTTTTTACCCCTAATGTCATGAATGAAGTATCTTCAGAGGAGAGAGTCAACAAGCAACATAGATTTTAGTTAAAGGTATTTAAACATATGTACATTTGCCATTACACAATTTTGGATAATAAATTTTAAAGGCTTCTTTTAATTATTTAAGTCTCCTTTGAATTATCAAAAGTTCTTTAGCAAATACATACTTTTAAGGTAATAAACCATATTATTTACCTAGA
This sequence comes from Scalopus aquaticus, assembly GCA_004024925.1. NCBI lineage: Eukaryota > Metazoa > Chordata > Mammalia > Eulipotyphla > Talpidae > Scalopus > Scalopus aquaticus. Next base: position 98,886 of record PVIJ01002170.1, on the reverse strand, counting down.
AAAATTAAAGTTGATATAATTTTTTTTCTACGGTTAAATTGTGAAGTAGAGAAGTGAATCAAATTTCAAATAAACAATTTAAACCAGAATCCCTATTACCTCATTGCCTTACTATCATTGGCAACTACAATAAAACCAACCATTAAACTGTCTTTAAAGGACCCTTCTCTTTCAGACTCATTTTTTTCATGAATCTACTCAACATGTTTACTGACCTCATACCACATGCCTGGCAGTTATCACTTTTACAATGAAAAACTAATGGCATGATCCTGCTAATGTTCTTTATTGACTTAAATAATTTACGTTATTCTCTTTATTTTCTCCTGGGTCTTGCAAGTGTAAAAATAAGTTACATTCAACAAGTGATAATTGCAAAATTAAAATGAAATGTTTAAATCAGCTAATTTAATGTAGTCTTAATTGACAAGACAAACAAAAGTTAAACCAACTAAACTATTTTTGTTACAATAGCCAAAATCATTCAGAAGAGATAACAGAGCTTTGGGGATAGAAGGACACTTACCCTTGATTACACTCATCTCTTCATACAGTGAGGACACACAGTGGACATTAGAAGAATGGCCAAATTCAGTTCAAAGAGGGCCTCCCTGGTGGTGCAGCTGCTAAGAGCTGCGCTGTGGAGCTGTCGGCAGCCAGCGACGCAAGTTCGACGCCCGCCTGGGGAGATTCCCATATGGCGCGGCAGACCTCTCCTGCCTTGCCCACTGCTCCCCTCAGCAGTGTATTTCCACCCATCTGCCTGTTCTGCTCCCCACTCTGTCTCTGGTGAACCCTCTCACTGCCCCACGCCTCTGGTCTGTACCCAGGCTTGTATGCATAAATAAAAAAAATATTAAAAAAAAATTTCAGTTCAAAGAAAGTAAAGCTGATTAGCTGGGATATTCCAGAAAAGAGTAATTCAGCCTACCTGAAATCTGAGGGTCAATTAAACCAAACAAAATTCTTTCTGAATTACATTTTTAAAAAAGATTTTCTAAAACCTCTTAATACAATTTTGTTCCTTTGTAAATATCATGTTTATGATGATTGAGGATCTTGCTGTTAATGAGTTCAGGACCTGCAAACAAGTAGCAATTTTCGTGTGCAACTAGAGAGCCAAATGTAGTCTATGTGAGAGGTATAGAGTGAAGAGGGAATTCAACTACATCAGTATACACCTTGAAGTTTGCGGAGTATTGAATCAAGCTGAACTCTTTACTTCATTTTGTTTTCTTTGATTTGCCTCAGACTCTTGAAACCTTATAACGTTAAGAAATGATCAACCAAATGAAAATAATTAAAATGTTATTATCTACTGTGATCAAAACAATTATAGACCAAATCATTCTCTCTAGCAGTTTCCTTATTACGCACATCCTTTTTCTGGTTCTCCCCCCTCCATTACATGCTCCTTGGTTGCCACACCTACTCCCACCAATGCGGCTTCCCCAGCCAGGTGACCTAGAACCATTTTGCTTTGTACAGTTACACAGAATGTCCCCTGAACAAAGACACCCAGCTTCAGTGGAGGATGAAGGATGAAATTCTGACCCTGTTGCATTGCTCCCCAACAAAGTACCAGGTACAGGGCAGCCTGCACCCAAAATGGCTGCCTTTTACTCTCACTATACTGGTGCAGACCCTGTTGGAAAAAAGTCTGGAGATTCCTCAAAAGACTAAAACTGTATCTACCTTATGATCCAACAATTCCACTTGTAGGAATCTACCCAAAGGACACAACAACACTAATTTGAAAGGAATCCTGCACACCTATGTTTATTGCAGCACTATTTACAATAGCCAAAATATTTAGGAAACAACTTAGGTGTCTCAGAACAGATGAGTGGCTCAAAAAGATGTGGTATATATACATAATGGGAAGTAATCAAAAAAGAAAACTCATGCATTTGTGGCAACATGGATAAAACTAGAAGGGATTATTCTAAGTGAAGTGAGCCAGAAGGAGAAAGATATATACCAGATGATTTCATTTATATGTGTAATCTAGAGGAACCAAACAAAGGTTCAGACAAAGGCAAACTGCAAGGCTGACCACTGAAAGCAGACTGTAGATTTGAGACATTAGGAGGGGAAGGAAAGGGAGAAGAGGCGAGAAGGAGGAATGAGGTGGAGAGCACAGCAGAATGTGTGGAGGGCCATGCTCACTTTAGTGGGAAAACTGTGGTGACCACACTTGTTTATTGTGAAAAAATACACAAGGATTTTAAAGATAAAAATAAATAAGTAAAACTATATAAGCCCCATATGGGTCAATGGTAGCCACACCATGCTATCTCCAGGCATGGCCATCTTATCTGGGTGGCACTTGTCGTCTATCCATTCTTTATCTCAGTTTGTCATACTGAGCAACCAAAGGAATATGCAAATGGGATTTCATAATAAAACAACTTGAGATCAATAATAGCAACTACGGGATTTCTTCTCCTTCAAACTTAAGAACTGACTTAAAATTACTCAGGGATCCTGTTCAAAATGCAGGTTCCCCAAGTCCTATCCCCAAAATTTCATTTTAGTGAATCTGAGGTGAGACTCTGGAATTGTATCATTAACCAGCATTCCATGTTTTTCGATGCAGGAAAGAGGAACCCCACATGGTAGAAAATAGGAGTTTTCTTCCTGATGCTCTCAATAACTCTATAAAGCTGGAATACCAAGGGTTAGTATATATCAGGTATTTTACAGATGTTATTTCATTCTCACAATAATTCCATGACTATTAGGATAAAAATATCTGATTTTCTGATCAGAGAAGTAAACAAAATGACTCATCAAAAGCCCCACATTTATCAAGTGCCAGGTAAGCTTCTGATTTTAATCTCAGATCTTTTAATTCCTAAATTAAAGCTCTTTCCATAATGTCTAATGCACCAAATTCATCTCCTAGGATTTTAGATAGTCTTGCCTGCCCTTAAGTGGCTTTGTGTTAAAATACTAATAAAAAACGACCATCAGAGAAGTATAACATCAACTCTCACTTTAGACTGAAGTGGAATCCTGGAACTACAAGTCAATTCATCACATCCAGATTTACTTAATAAAATAAACCTTTTATCCAGACTTATCTACTCTGAATTTAAGGACTGAAATTAAGGTAAAACTGGTGTTGACTGCAAAAGCAGAACCTTGGAACCATATTTGAGCCTGAATTACTAGGTATTCAATTTTAATATGCAAACTGAAAGTTCTTAGAGGTCAAGGGAAGTTTCCATCTGCCTTTACATAGCTCATGGCCTTGACTGAAAGAGTAAAGTGCTTACTAAGTTATTTTTTTTTAAGATTTATTTATTTATGCATACAAGCTGGGGTACAGGCCAGAGGCGTGGGGTGGCGAGAGGGTTCACTAGAGACAGTGCAGGGAGCAGAACAGGCAGATCAGAAATTCACTGCTGAGGGGAGCAGTGGGCGAGGCAGGAGAGGTCTGCCGCGCCATGTGGGAATCTCCCTGGCTGGGCGTCGAACTCGTGTCGCCGCTGCCGATAGCTCCACAGTAGCGCTTAACCACTGCGCCACCAGGGAGGCCCTTACTAAGTTATTTTTTAATGACGATGGCAACTATTGCTTAAACCTCCATGTCCCTTCAGTCAACATGTCCAGGTCTAGAGGCTGCCCACTCCTTACGCTGCCCCTAATGCAGAAAGGCCAGTCCAGACTCTCATCCTGGCCAAGCCAGCTGGCACCCTCTGAAACCAGAAAAGGAGGAAGCCCTCGTCCTTGCTTAGGGCTGATCAAGCATACATTCCATGGCTGTTTCGTAAACTCTGCAATTAGCTTTCCTTCCAAACATGATCCCCTAAAACCCTGAGAAACAAAAATAATTCTACCACATGCTTCTCTCTGGATCTTTAAAATAAGCTAAAAGGATTTTCTCCCAATAGGCAGCAAGATTTCATACAAAATATAATGAAAACACTGAAGAATACATAATTACCTTTTCCAGAATTAATATTTTTTAGGGGGAAAACAATAAGGTTCTGAAAGAATTACAAGATTATTACCACAGGAAATCCTTGACTCTTTAAGAGACTGAGTTTAGGAATTTTGCTTTTACATTAAGTTCCATGGACAAAGAGGAGCCCAGGAAATAAAGGGCTACTATGTGAATGAAAGTTTGGACCAAAATAAAAACAAAGGTTGATGATAAATAAGATTTGGGGTCATAGCTGTGTGATATCCAAATCAGAAAATCTTGTAAAAGGGGAGATTGAGAGTCCTCTAACAGCTGCCTAAGAGCAAATTCAGCACAGACTTTTTTACATTAAATGCTGAATAATTCCCAGGCACCAATCTAAGTGTTTTATATGCATTATCTCATTTAAAATGCCCAAATACAACAAGAGGTTATTGCTTAATTTTTCTCCTTTATGAGCTGATAAAACTAAGGAATATAAATACTATGAAAAAAAACCCACAGTAAGTGGTGGTGTGGGATGTTGGCTTGGTGGAACTGTACTTTTAAAAACCCTCTCAAGAGGGCCTCCCCAGTGGTGCAGCAGGTTAAAGCGCAGTGCTGTGGAGCTGTCGGCAGCGGCACCGCAAGTTTTCCAGCTGGGGAGATTTCCACATGGCACAGCAGACCTCTCCTGCCTCTCCCACTGCTCCCTTCAGCAGTGTGTTTCTGTTGATCTGCCTGTTCTGCTCCCCACTCTGTCTCTGGTGAATCCTCTCACTGCCCCACGCCTCTGGCCTGAACCCCAGCTCGTATGCATAAAAAATAAATAAAATCTTAAAAAAAAAACCCACAAAAAAATCCTCTCAAGAACTTTTACTTCTGAACCTACCTCAGATAAATCCAGAAAGGCTCTCTATGGGATTTTCTATAAAAAGTACAAATCTGGGGAGAAAACAGGAACAGCATGCGGAGGGAGTCAGAACAGACAGGCAGGCAGAGAAATAAAAAGAGACAAGAGGATTTCTCCGACAAGGACTGGGCCTGGAAATGAGCTGAAAGAGGGAAGAGGGGACCCAATGAAGGTTTGAATAGCCCTCAGGGGTGGTTGGGAAGCAGTTACACCTACTCTTACTCTCAGTGATCCCCAACACGTTTGAGAATGTTTCACGTCCTTGTTAAGAAGGTGAAAAAAATGGTGTGGTGGGAATATGGCTGCACAGTCTATTCGAGAATGTGTGGCCAAAGGTCAGGAGGAAAGGTGTGTGGAGATTCGTGTGCATGTGTAGACTGAGTGAGTGCAGGAGCAGTGCCCACTGAAAGGGTTCAAATTCAAATAAAACCTTTCTTACCAAATTAACTAACTTAACCCAAAAAGGAAATCAGCGCAGAAATCAAGCCACGGTGCTGTTTTGGTTTGTCATCTTTGTGTCCACTGATGAAAATGCCATTTTCTAAATAAAAATTATCAGTGAACAAAACAGAACACCTTTCTGTTTTAGAAAGTTCATCCTGAGAGAGGTTCTCTTTGCAACTCTTCATCACAGTGAGTAGCCACTACTTGTAAAAGTCTGGTGATAAGTTCAGTGGCAGACATATCCCTTCCTTTCTAGACTGCAATATCAAATTCTGGAGACACAGAAGCAGATGGGGGGAAAAGTCCAAACAAAAGCTCTGGAAGGAGAGAGAGAGAACAAGAGAGAAAGAGGACTGAAAGAGAAGCAAAATATTCTAAGAATGTGCCATAGTATTTACTATGTAAAATGTAATATGAAAATATTTTTCAACCATATGATTACTAATTATTATTTAAAAATAGATGAAATTAATGCTATTGTTTCCAAGCAAAATATCTTATTTCAAATTAACTTTTACTTATCACGGATAGAATTTCAAGGGAAAGAATTTTAAAGGGATGTATTTCTGGTTCAATCATTGGTTAATGTACTAAGTTTGGAAAAAATTTAATATCTCTGAGATGCTTTCTTCACCTAACTATGTAATGAAATGTGAGCAAAAGAACTTAAAATACTAATGCAAATACATGCCCTCTGGTTAGTAACCAATTTTTAATATTCTGGCTATTGCTATAAGTTGAAATTCTACAATTATGAATATTTTTCAATAGAGTATGGCAATTACTTTTCCTGGAATTGCACAAAGACTTCACATTTTTCATTCACATTTACTTTGTAGATAGAACTCTAAAGGTACCCTTTTTCCTCCCAGTTTTATTGACATGTAATTGCCGTACAATATTGTTTATGTTTAAGATGGACAATGTGATAATTTGACATACATATACATGTATAGAGAAGTGATTATAACAATACTGTAAATGTTATACAAAATTATTAATTTAAAGCAACTCATGGATTACATATTAAATTCGGCAAGTCTGAGACTTTTTAGCTTTTTTGGTAAATGCGATTTTGTGAAAACCAAAATTAAATAAAATACTTGTATTTAAAGTTACAAGAACAACTTTTCAACATGTTTAACTAGAAACTGAAAACAGGAACAGGAATATGAGGATAAAAATGATAATTGCTAGGACTAATACTATTTGTAAATTCAACTTCCTCAAAAATAAATCATTTTATAATTTATTTAAGTTTCCATCCATAGAAAAAAGTGCTAATGAAAGTTCAGATAAGAGAAAGTAGGTTTGGACAATTGGTTTAGAAAGAATCCACATAATCGCAGGGCTTAATTTCTTATCTGCAATTCAGCTCAAAGTCATCAGAATGACTTTTATATCAAAGAACTTCAATGAGTGACAAGAGCAAGACTTGCTTTATACTGTTTGAAAGTCATTATTCCATGAAATAACTTTAGCCTGCCAAGATGAGAAAGAATAACAGATGCTGTTTTTGCATTATCTGCATTATTTCAGCCAGCCATCCTTAGACATTTGGGTCAAATTTCTGGAAATTTGTTACTTGCATTTGACAGAGGAATCATATATCCTAACCTTTCAGCCTGACCTTTTTAATTGGCATCCATTTGTAATACTTTCTTTTCTGTGGTAATTATCCTTAAGCTAGCCCAAATTTAGTCTATATTTTGCATGTACTAAGTAGGGCAAGAATGAGACTATGTAAAACAAACCAATAAGAGAAATTTTATTTACATACACTATATAGTATCATAACACATATTTTGACAGTGTTTGAATCTTTTAAATCTCAAAGTAAACTGAAAAAAAATTATTCTGGTCAGATAAGTTTGAGGTTTGTTTTCTATTCTTTACATGGATTTCAAAAAATCAAATGTTTTCTAAGAAAATGGCATGTCCCACCTCTCCATGGTGAAACTTTGTTCCTCAAAATAAATTAACAAATATGTAATAACAGAGAAATTATTTTATGAATAATATAACTTGTTAGAATAAAATAGGCAGTTTAGAAAATGAAATGAGTAACTCTTTTTTATAATTCTTGCAATGCGTGTTTAAAGAAGTTAAAGTTTTTCCGCTTTTCTTAATAAGCTTAGATTTTAATGACTTGTTATATTTATATTATCATAAAATAATAAGTAACATTTATTGGCACTTGCAATGTACCAAATACTATTTGAAAAGCTTTATATGTATAATCTCGTTTTTCTTCAAATAACTGTGGAAATAGCTTGCATTCCACTGTTTTCTCCAAGAAGTGTTTAAAAATTACTTTTAGATGCTAGAGAAATGAAAATGGAAAGTCTTACACATTGAACCAAATTGTTTTCTTAAACAATGTAAGGTAGAAGTTATAAATTCTAAGTTTCAATTGCTGCATCAAATTAGAACATTCAATATACTTTGAAAACTGGGAAAGTGATATTTCTCCAATTCATTTAGTAAAAATTAAAGGTAACAGGGATTAAAGAACTGACATTTAAAAATAATTGTTTTATAAAAAAATCTCTTGTGACAACACAGAATAATACAGAAAAAGCCTATATCACTTGTAAGTGCTATGCATTTACAATAAATAGTACACTAAACAGAATCTGTGAGTGGGAAAATTAAGCTAGACATATTTTATTATCTTAAAAGTGTCCTAATGCTTTTCAAATAATGAGAACTTACAGAACAAATTATAGAAATCTATAATTTATAAATAGATTACAGAATGTATAAGTGGCCTGAAGAAATTTTTGAGTGTAAAATTAGTCTTTATAGTTTTAAGAATTGCTTTTGATGCAACAAAAATTGCAAGATAACAATTCTTCAAATGGATCAAATAAAATTTCTCTGTGAAGGTTAAAGGCTTTCCATTGTTGATTTTGTCCTGCCATATATATTAATGTGAAAATAAGTACTATTTCTTAGAACCAAATTTTTAAATTATAAATTACAAAAATTAAGTAAGAACTGATCTAATAAAAATTAAATAAGAACATACCTATACTAGCACCATAAATATGTAAATTTAAAATGTAATATATTATTTCCAAAATTTTCTCCTCACTTGGACCTATTTAAGAAATAATACCAATAACTTTGAGAATGCTATGCTCAAATACATTTACCCTTCAAACTTTTTGTGAACTCTATATTATCATTTCCCAGAAGTAACATATTTAAATGATTACTTGCACAAACACATACAGTTCTCTTAGTTAAATATACATATAATTTTTACAAGGAAAAAAAAAAAACATGTTCTCTGGGCAAATTGTCCTGCCTACCAATTTGGAAAATCACTTAATTCCATTTTACAAATGTAAAATTTGCATAACACCTTTAACAAATATAAAGTGGTTCTACTTACACTTGCATGGAGTTTTCCTTTTTTTGACATCGCTAAAAATTTGTTGCTGAAAACTCCTCGTATTCCTACAATCCCCTGAGACACAGCAAATATTTCCAAAATACCTAGGATGACAGAAATCCCAAAATAAAACACAGACTCCTCTATATATCATTGTGAAGAATTAAATTTCTAAATAGATTCTTTCCATTCTTACTATTCTGGTTTGTAAAAAGAAAACAATATTTAACATCCTTACTTTCCATGACATTCATTATATATGTAAAAAAAGGCTAGTGATTGAGTACACATCTAAAATGATAAATTTCAAGGATCAAAAATTCAGCTCTGCTTTATTAGTAATTCTTTTTTCTTACAAATCATGTCACTTCTGCAAACAATGTTTGACAGAACTCTTTTCAAGATCTAAAGGAATTGAGAAGACTTTTTAAAATGTTTTTCAAAATAATTATTAAGCATTATCTTACAGAGAAAGTATACCACATTAAGTACTAAAGCACAAAAAGGATACTCAAGTCATGTATAAACCATTGAAAGTCTTGCAAATAAAACTTATATACATAAAAGAAATCCCTCTGCTCAAATTATTATAATTATAAAAGTACATATCAATATATACTATACTCAGTCATTTAGTGAGTAGCTCATTTAAAGACAACACATAACAAGATATACTGAAAGCATTATAAATAATTTGGAATTATTGGCTCAATGAGGTGTTTAATGGATTATGGTCTGAGACATCTTATGTTTTGAATGACTTTTCTGGAAAAATGTAACGAGGCATTTTATTACATAGTCGTTTATATCTGATATTTCATAGTTAGTTTTATCAAGTCAGTATCCCTTTGTCTCTTAAAACAATTTAAAATCTATATTCACGAGGTCAAGAGAATCATACACCATAGTTCACAGAGTTTTTTAAGAAGTAATTCATAGACTGCATATAATTGGAATGCCTGCTTATCATAAAGTCACATAAAATATATGGACATAATCAGGCATGATGCTTTTTGTGAATTGCCTACATCAAATTGCAATAAATAAATAAATAAATAAATAAGAACAAAGTAGTATGTTCACTAGTGCAAGAAAAAAGGACTGGTCTTAGGAAGAAAGGAAGCTAGGATAGAAGAGAGAAGGAAAAGAAATCTCAACTTTTTTTGTTCTATAATATTCTGAGCATATAAATTAATTAGGAAACCTCAAATGAACTTTCTGAATAGAGAAATTCACCAGATTTTCTTCAACTAACATCCTCATTCTGCAGTAAAGTATATACAAAATTATCCAGTTTATGAAAGATGTGGTCTATTGTGGATTCACATACATACATATGTGAATCTCTTTTTTGAGCACTCATGTTGCATAATGCGAGCTAAAAAATGTGTAATTACAGCAAATGATCCTGTTTATTTATTCAACTTTATTTCATTAAAATACTTTATCAGAAAGTTCATGGGTAGGGTGTGCAGGGGAAAAGTAGCTAAAGAATTTTTTTTTTTTTTGCTATAAGCATTCTAAAACCAGGGTAAATTAAAAAAAAAAGAAAAAACTCATAAAAACTCTACCTACCAATTGATTAGTGACTGTTTCTTTAAAAGGAAAAAAAGTTGAAGAACTGCTGGGAACTTTATCTTTTTGCTAAAGAAACTGTTGTTTCAGAAATTCATTTTTGACATGCTATTTAGATAAATTTTGCTCTACAAATTATTTGATGATGATGTGTACCCAAAGATGTAGATGTGTTATCATTTTGTAAAATAGTAACAAAGCACACAATGCTTGTAAAGCTAAATATGCTACATACAGTGTAATGTCATTATATTATTATAATAACATGAACAAGACATCTGATATAAAGTTCTGTTTCTGGAAAAATTACAGAATGACATTGCAAACAACATTAATTATTTTAGATATTTGGGAGATGGAGGCTGTGACTGTGAATACTGTGTAAATGTGTGTGTGAAAAAAAAAATGACAGGGAGAACTTGAGAAATGTCTGTGAGGAACCACAGATGCAAAGGAGGCAATGAGATATTGGCAGAGAGAGAGAGAGAGAGACAAACAGACTTAGTTGTATGTTATCCCCAATTTATTCATAGTTCTACATTGTTGGAGGGTTTCTACTATTTTCTGGGAAATTACCTGGTTTTGTAAATGCAAATCTATTAGGCATTAGTGAAAAAAAATACCTGGTAGTGAAGAGGACAAAAATACAACTAAATATGTGTTTGCAGGCTAGTATTTAGGATAGCAAGAAAAAAAACTCTATAAACATTTGTTGAAATTGGAGCACTGCTTTGCTTATGTAAACTACTGATTCTGACAACACATTCTATTTTTTTAAAGATCCATATTCACTCATTTCACTTGTAATTAACCATGTTACATTTTGCATATATATGTTCTATAAAATTACATTATAATAAATTTTAAGTAAAAGAATGATAAAGTAATATATGTGAAAGTGTTATTTTGTTCCAGACTGCATAGTATCTTTTCTTCTACGTTCCAGTATAAAAATAATGAACTGCCTGAGAACAAAAGGTTTTTGTCATTTTAAGAAAACTATATTTAATTGAAATCTTAAAATATATACCTTCATAAATATCATTCTACTTATGAAGAGAGCAAGAAAGAATAAAAGATAAGATTCAATGAAATAACTGTTTTTTAACAAAGGCAACTCTAGATGATCTTCTAATTTTTAATGTCATTATGATATAATATTGGGAATGTTGCTAAGATCAGAATTTCCAAATAATTTCAATAATAATTTTACAATGTTGTTGTTTCTAGAATATTGGAACAGATTCTATAAGCCGCACAAATGAGTTCCCGAACCCCATGGGTGATCACAGACCTACTGATTTTACTATGCCAAATCTCAGTAACTCATTAAGAATTCCACATAACATTTCAAAACCCATGTGCATTAAATCACATACAAATAAGATCCCAGAAAATATTTCTCTAAAATTGATTTTTTTCCTTACTTCCTGCCTCCTTATCATCAGGAGTCTGTAATAAAAAAAAAAAATTGATGGCAATTTATAATTCACAGTGTGTATGACAAGATGGTATCCCTAAACAAAATTGTAGCAGGCCACAGATCATAGATAGTCCATGAATGTTTGTAAATTAGATTTCCTTTGACATCTTCATCATCTCTTTTCCCTTTTTCAGACACACCATGTGCACATGTGGAAGGATACATGACTTAGTACTCTCCTGCTATTAGGAATCTCTTTTGCTTAAGGCAGTGTGAATTAATTCATAATAAATTGCTTGTGACAATGTGCTATCTTTTTTAGGGTGTTCACACTTAAGAGGATCAAAAGAAAAGGGTGATGCTAAACAGAATTATTCTGTCTTAGAATTTTGGGGGTGATATCTAGGTTGAGGGAAACAAGAATGGGTGGTTTCAGATATACATACTGTTTAATGAACTTACTTAGAAGCACAATAGTGCTTTATGAAGTAAGTTTATTTCTGTAAGAAAGTTATGTCTAGATTGTTGACTTAGTCCCTCCAGATTTTTTAATACAATAGAACTCTATTAATAATTGATTCAATTACACAGACAGCTTCCTTTCCTCAGTAAATGAAAAATAGACAGATGCAGAGATTCTGAGTTTTTAGAAAATTTCCACAGCCCATTTGAAAATCTCCTAAGAAAGATAATTCAAAACTGGAGTTTCTCTACTTGTGTACACAAAACTCAAATATGCTATGTCCTTATCAAGTCTGAATATTGAAATATACAGATTATCAGTTTTCATTGATTAAATTAGTGACAATTTTCTATACATTAGATACAGATTCTGGTTTATCTAGGCTTGGAGGGTTACACAAAAGTTGACTCAAAAAGACACCAAAAGAGATAGTGAATTCAGATTTTAAAAACTGGGAGTTCTATTCGGCAAAAATATATGATTGAAAATGTCAAAACTTATGTAGTTACTTTGGATTTGTATAGTCATTATTGTCTTAAACTATTGTTCCCCTAAATGGGTAATCCCCTGATTGCCTATTTTTCAATGATCCAAGATAAGTTAACAGAAGCATTGTATTCTTAACTTGAAAGCATATAAATGACAGTAAAGCCTTTGTTTCTTTTCAGTAGTTGGAATTCATCATCTGTCTTTTCCCATGCTTACCCATTATTTTTTCATAATAAAAGTCTATGTAAAATGATCTTGATTCCTTTTTATATACATGGGATAACTACTGTATAAAAGAAGCTGAGTATACATTAATTGATGTACCCTAATTAACAACATTTCAAAGCCTGTAACCAAAGTGTACTTCTGATGGCAAAAGTAAAAAATATTGACAGTTTGCAAAAACTATGTCAAATTGTACTTGTGAAAAAAAAAGTTTTATTTAAAGAATGTAACAGAGAACTCTTGAGTTTAAATTAACTTGCTTGAATGCAGTTTCATGGCAATTTTTCTGAAATAGCAAACTGTGACCAAAAAGCTTTTTATCATTGCTAACTCACAGACAGTGGTATTAAATGATGAATGAAACCATGCATCCTCTGTGGCCCTTGATTGAGCTATTAGTGTCTCTCGTCTTGTGACTTAGACAAGTACTTCCTCATATGCTTTAACCAACAGTCCATGACCAATGATTTGGTTCACGTATCTGTAGGAAACTGTCAAGTGCTCCTTGCAAAGAACTATATGTCCCAATACATATTATAGGCTCCTGTTTCTCCTTCTCAGCTACTTAATGGCAGAGACCCATTAAACTGACAAATTACCTATCATACTACTAAACATGACCTATTCATACCTTCTTCATTGATCAATGTTAGCAAAATCAAATGAAGTAGTATAGGACACTCCAGGAATCAATCACAAAGTAGAAATCACCATGATTTGAGCCCTTAAGTTTTATTTTCCTCTGTGAGGAAAAAAAAACGGGGGTAAACAACTAATGCACAAGTAGCAAAATCATAAGCTTGGTGAGATAAGTATCCTCTATTGGGTGCATGAATGAATAAATAAGTGAATTATCAAAAGCCAATTGAAAGACACCAAGACTAAGCTGTGAAAGCTTGTGACTTGAAATGAACTGGGAAAGGGTTATTTAAGTTAAGGAAGTTTCATTTGGTCCTGTTCAGGAAACATCTCTATCCCTTTGTAGATATCACTCAACATGGATTTTAAAATAAATTGTACCTTAGAAATAACATATTAGTCAATGTCTTCTTTAACTGAATGTGTTCTTTTCCTTCCTATGCTTTTCTATAAATTACTCCTGGCAAGGCCTAAGCTGCAAATTCTTTATCTCTTAGGATTTCTTCCAAGAGAAGACTGAATATCTTAGGAGTGATGCTGCTGTTCAGAGCTTTCCTAGCACAACAATACCAGCCCAAGACACATTCTTTCATCCCCTTGGGATTCACCCTGCAGACTTGTTGGCTGCTAACTTTGGGTCCTCCCTTGGGAACAGAAAAGTGTTGGTGCTGATTTCCTGGATAAACTATAACACCAGATTAGAAAAAGTTTTCATGTAGAGAAAGGAGGACAGAGTATTGAACATGGGGAGTAAACTGATGGCTGATGGAGTGCAGAGTTGGGTGAGACAAAATGAGAAGGGCTAGCTGAAGTACTGAAAAAGAACTCTGGCTGCTCTTTGAATCTCAAGGAAATTCCCTTTAAAAAGACTTTGCCCTTCATCACCAGAGATGGGGAGCTACTTGATGAGCATGAAATGAAACTTAAAACATGGGGGAAAGCTCCCATATGGAGCCTGGGGGAGACCCTGGGGTTATTGGGGTGTGAGTGGAAGGCCTTTCTCAGATCGGTGCTGCAAACTACCTCACTACCAGCAACACCTCCAGCTGGACCCGCACAAGCTAGAAAAGACTAGACAGGTGCAGGTGGCAGTCACCGACCTTCTTCCCTTCCAGCGCAAATACCAGGTCTTCTACATCCCACCTTCTGAACCTCCGGAGGAAGCTTGCCAGCGGGCAAGCCCACAAACCAGCAAACCTCCAAGCCTGCTCCAAAGGCGGCTGCCACATCGTCAGCCAGGCTCTGGCGCCCTCACTCTTCCCAAGCTTGGGTAAGAAAAGGTCCAATGGTCCCTTGGGTTGTTGGTTTGAGAGGAGCAAGTTAGAAACCCCTCGAAGCTAGAGGCTGGCTCTCCAGGGTCAGGGGAGTGTGCACAGAGCTATCTTCTAGCCAGATCTTGCTGTCCTTGGGTATCTCAGAGGCCTTGGCTGTGGTTCTCTCAGGTGGATTAAACTCGGCTGGGAACAGAGCGATCTGACCCTACCAAGGAAAAACTCCGCAGATTCCCCAGTCCAGCACACAACCCAAAGTCATCTCTCTGCTCAACTGCCCAGGAGTGAGAAGAACCATAGGAGCAAGGGCTGTGATGGTTTGGAAATGCAGATAGGCTGGCAGAAAAGAGCAGAAAGGAGGGAAAACGGTCTACAGATAAAACTCGGGAGGAAATTTTTAAACTTAGTTTTTTAAAGCCTGTATATACACTTTACAAGGAATTGAACCTTCTCTGAGTTTTTAAAAAACAAAGAACTCTTCCCTGATTGTCCTTAAAGATCAAAGTTTGTATATACTTCTTAAGTAAGGTGTTGTCATGGTCTCAAAATACTAAACGATGCTAAACCCAACTCAGGAGTTAATAACTCAAATGTCTGTGGTGTCTCCCTCTCTAAACGTGCCCAGTTTTCCAGATCACTGTCATCTTCATGGCTCGATGTCTAGTCTGCTCTAGAAGATAGAGTTGACCAACATTTAGATCTAGTTATAAAAATACACACACATATGTACATACAGAACAATGTACAAATATGTCTACACAGTAGACATATACATATAGTCTGTATATATACATATGCACATTATATATAATATTTGGGTTTATGGTGGAAGTTGAAGAGGGAGTTGTGAGGTTTGATTCTTCAAAAAAAAACTGTTCAGTTATGAGCAAAAAAAAAAAAAAAAGATGCACTCTGATGCCTAATGAAGAATGCTATCCTAGTTCATAAGCAGAAGGTAAATGGAAACTAAATGAAGACAATGAAGGAGATTTGGACTTTTTTTTCCCCCTCCAAGAATGGCTGGAGTGGGACCAGGGCATACTGGAAACAAGGTAGCCTTTCTGCGCACTGCTCCCGGTAATCTACACCTCAGGAATCGCCATTCCTCTTGCCCACAGAGAGGTGCATGTGTAGGCGTCACACACACTCATCTCCACCCAATGCTCCTGGTTGTTTCAAGGACCAAGAAGATCCCAATGGCCGGGGATCCCTAAGGTGAGCCCGTGGCCCAGAAAATAACCAGCTGTCCCTCCCTAATCTCCTACCACCAGTTTAGGACGGGTTTTGCTAGAACAAGCAACTTACTTAACATATTGGCTTCGTGAGAACCATTGACTTTGCCATCCGGGTAGATCTGCAGATGGAAACCGATGCCCACTCTGCAGTAGAGGCTGCCGGTCCGGCGCCCCGAGGGGCTCCACTGGAAACTGCTTTGCTCCAAGCCGCTTCCTTGACTGCCCTGAGAAGCCGCAGGGGAGGAGGCGGCAGGAGAAGAAGAGGAAGACGTCGTGCTACTCCTGCTCCGGCTGCTGCTGGCGCCTCCCGGGTTCCTAACAGTGGCTGCGGGTCCGAGTTGCCCTTTGGGGGCGAGGTGCTTCTCCCCGTGAGCCCAGGAGCTGAGAATCAGGTTGCTGAGGAGGAGGAGGAAGAAGAAGGACAAGCTCATTCTTCCAGCCGCGGGGGTCCTAAGTGCATCTTGTAGGGCTGATTCTGGGCTCTGTAGCCCCCGCGCGGCTGCGTGCCTCTGACGCTGCCCCCCTCGCCGCACCGAGTGGACATAGCCTCGAGGAAGAGAGAGGGAGTGGGGGGGGGGGGGAGAGAGAGAGAGGCCACCCGAGCTGATCTCGGCGCTGGCACAGGGATATTTATAACGCCAGTGATCTCACTGCTCGGTGCACGCCTGCGAAGCTTCCCCTCACCCGCCGCTTTGTGTACTCTCTGGCCGGTGCGGGGAGGGAGCCTCCTGGTCCTGGGGGCGGGGGGTGTAGAGGAGGGAGGAGATGGGAGAGAGTGAGTGGGAGGAGAAGAAGGGTTTAGAGAAGCTGCACCCCGACGCTGGGTGCGCCCACACCAGGGCCACGCACCCCAGCGGTTCTCACGCGCCACATGGCCACCCTCTGATTAGAGCCAAAGCTGCCCGGAATTTAGTTCGGCGCAAGCAGTTGAGTCCTCCAGCGGCTGAGACGGAAAGGGGAGGCCGAAACGTGGGGCAGAGCTCTCGTTCTCTCTCACCTCATTCGCACTGGTGCCTGCCCAGAACCTATTTTCCAGGTCCCTTTTCCTCTGTCCTGCCGACTCAAGCTATGAGGTCCCTGCCCCCAGGAATCCCTCCCTCTGGGTCCGGCTAGGAGACACGTTGCTTCCAATCCGGAGCCCAGAGAGGATTCACCGCCCAACTTGGAAAGGCGTTCCAGCGGCGCCGTTTGGAAAGGTGGTGGTTGCTGTTGCGGCTGATTTATTAAAGAGCTAAGGAATGGGTTTGTTCAGCGTTTGCAAAGCTACCCTGAGCCATTACGCCAGAACTCCGATCTCCCTAAACATTACGCCAAATTTGTTTTTCCTCCCGGAAAGCTGTCTGGTTCTGGGGAGGATGAGCGCACAAGCGCACCCGCACTTGCAGGCGGGCAAGGTGAACAGGGTCTGGGCACCAGCACAAGTGACCGACTGTCCAGTTATCCTCTAGCCCCAAGATCCCCTTGGCTGGAAGGATTAACTAAGGGCTCGCTGCAGTTTACTCAGAGCTGCCATTCACTGAAGGGCAGACCCCAATGAATGATTAATGATGCGCGCGCTGGATTTCAGGAAACCAGAGAACAGAGAATTTTCTTAAATGCAATGCCTTACTGTCGTTTATCTGAGAAATATACCTGACTTGCATTCTTGGCATATTTCTGCCTGAAAACATATTTGAAGCTTTAAGCTATGATACATTATTCTTTGGTCATTTAATGAAAAGACTGTAATATTGACTGTCAAGCACAATTCACATAAGGCAAGGTTGATGTCATGACATGGCCAATCTATTATTGAGTACTTAAGAATTTTCATCTCAATAATGAAAAGCCTATAAATGCATGTAGATTTTTTTTTCCAGGATTGGAAACCTTCCCTGGCTAGAATACTTACCATCTAGGCAACTATAAAATAGAAAGTCACCTGATTATATAGTAAGGTCACTGTGGGAAAGAAAGCACACATCACAATAGATGTTCATAGCATGGGCACAGTCCTCCTGAGGGTATCTGATACTGAGGGTATCTGATACATCCCTTCTCATTCATAGCCTCAAGTGCTATGCTTCTGACTTAACTAATGTGAGTAGACAGCCCTTAAAGGCAATTTGGAAAGTGGACATTGAGAACAGACACACGGTCCCCCTGAATGGTCCACTTGACTGAAGTTGCCTCTTTCTGGGGTGAGTGATTATGGGATGCTGAGTCTGGGCACTGTGCCTTCTGCATGTGATGCCCTTGGATCTGCATCAAAGCTGCCAGGGTCTAAGATGAGTTGGTGCTGCTAGATGCCATCAGTAAGTTCCCCTGTCACACAGGCTGCCACCCAGGCCTAAAGCCAGCCCCCCCCCCCATAAAAATTCCAAGGCAAATCCAATTACTTGTTTCTCCTCCCTCCTCTTCCCTAGAAGTCAGTTGAAAGAGGGAGAGAAATTAAAACTAGATGCTCTACCAGCCCCTCCCCATACCTGGAGGCCCAGACTTCTCTAGGATGGACTGGGTTTTTGAGGCTGAGATGCAGCCCCAGGTCTTTTCTTCTTCCTTTCAGCTTCTGGAGCCTCATTCCCACTGTAACCCCTCTTTTTCCCTTCGAGATCACTGTTAAGTGTGTGTCTAATACTAAGAAGTTGGTGAAGTGCACTCAGGCCTTCAGGGGATTCCCTGGTGAGACTTCAGGAAGATCAGAGGTTCTTTAAGAGGAGAGAAGGGACCAGTTCTTGTGGTCAGTGATTGACTACTGCATGGTCTCCCCGCGTTCCTTTTCGTGCTAGTAGTTATGAGACTTTGTTCCATACCAGGATGTTAAAAAAAAAAAAAAAGCGCGCGCGTGTATAAGCGAATTGGCAACCGGTGCGCGAGCAAGTAGAGTGAATGGTAGTGAACTTTTAAATTCTGTAAGAAGACCGGTGAACATGTATTACCATTAAAATAACACCGTAAAAGCTGAACAGGGAAATGAGATAGCACAGCACCGTTTGCCAGCACCGAGTTGCCTGCCGAGCACCGTCTCCCACCCGGACCACCAGGCAGCGAAAGGAAGCAGTGGCTCTGGCTCCCCGACTGCGCCTGCCCTGCCCCTCGCCTTCCCAAACGCGCGCCGAGGATGTCGCCTGAGCCTGCATTCGTGGAAAATTTGGGGTCGGAAAAATTTCCATTTCACTATCTCGGCTACCCTAGGCTCTACTCCTGTAAATTCCACTCAAAGCGCAAGGCTGTGTTATGTCTGTGGTGACTTTCAGGAAAGTGAACGATCGGTCGTTAGCGCCATCCCGACATAAGAGCTACTTCAAGGTCGCCCAGGCATAGGCAGACGAGCGTCCACGAAGCACTTCTTGATTCCCGGGGTTCTAAGGCCCAAAAACAAGGTCTGGGAGAAGTGCATGTGCCTGGTACCTGCAGGGATAAAGCAAAAGGTCCCGGAAGACTTGTTTCCACTAATTGCCACCTGACAGGAGACCAAAAACAAACAAACAAACAAACAAACAAACCAAAACCAACAGTTAAATGGGTCCCAGCATCACGTGGGCACCAGACTCTGCAGTGCATGTGCTGATGTCAGCTCAGCTTCCCACCTGTTGGAGTTCATCTCCTGCAGGTCCTCAACCCCATCAACTTAGACTGAGCTTTCCTAGAACAGACCCTTTAGCCTTCTTTTCAGGCCTTCCCTAGATGTTTTGGAGAAACCTGGAAGTGACTTTCTTTGTAGCTATAGCTATAACCCTGTCACTGGCAGCAGAACGAATTCGAAGGAAGATGTAAGACATATGCTCAAGCTGGGACCCAAAAGTCCAAACGTAGAGAAAGATCAGGGAGAAGTCAGTACTCAAGTTTCCCTATTAACAACTTTCCTCTACTTGTCAACAGAAGTCAGTGGTCCCTAAGGTGAAGACTCCAGAGGAGAGGAGATCAGCGCCTAATGCACCCTGCAGTGCACCACCTGCTGGGGCAGAGGGAAGAACCAGAAGTAGGTAAGGGGATACGGTGAGCTACCTGGGGCCCCAGAAAACCATCATCTCAGAAACTCTCCAACTTGGGGACCAGGCTGCCTCACCCCTCTTCCTCCTTCTGGAGATCTGGCACAGGCCTCAGTAGCACCTAATCTCAGTTCCTGCAGATGCTCAGCCACTATGAGTTTAGCGTGGCCTGAAGTTTGTTACAGTGAAAGGCAAAAACTAATTCTTCTTTGTATGATCCAAGTAGATGAAAATCCAGAGGTTTTCAGAATATTTCACTGTGTGGGCTACTTGAACCTGGATTGGAGACCCTGTGGCCCTTCCTTTCCATTCCTTCTAGCTTTCCATATACTCAGAGATTGTATCCAGATAGCAATAACACTCTGTGCTAACCAATTCTTTGGTCACCTCGCAGTGACTTCTAATTCTATACCTCTTTTTACCAAGGCACAGTTGCATTGTGGGAAGATTGAGGTGCTGACACTATTTGGGCCCTCATTCCATGTTCCAGCAAGGCCCCTCTATTTCCTCCAGACCTGGCCTTTCAACAGAAATTTCACAGCAAATAGCCTATGGCAAAAGGAGCAAAAAGCAGGCCAAGCAGGGTGGGGTGACTGTAAGAAGGAAACAAAGACTGAGAAAGTGCTGCAGGGTGATGATCGGGTGATGAGAAACTTCACAGGTCTTAGGTTCAATCTCTTCCTCTTCACCTGGGTTTGTTACTTCCATTTAAGGAAGCAGCTGAAATGGCAACCTGCAGCTGATCTTTGCTACATCCCTGGAATTTGGAAGCAAAGTAGCCTTTGCTAACAGAAATAGGTCTTTTGTGACCTGAACTTTCTCAATGAAATCAGTTACTTTATCTCAAAATGTTCAATTTTGGTACCTCCCAACTCATCAAGTGACGATGTTTTTTTTTTTTTCAAGATTTATTTATTTATGCATACAAGCTGGGGTACAGACTAGAGGCATGGGGCATTGAGAAGGTTCACCAGAGACAGAGTGGGGAGCAGAACAGGCAGATTGATGGAAACACACTGCTGAGAGGAGCAGTGGGCGAGGCAGGAGAGGTCTGCTGTGCTATGTGGGAATTTCCCCTGGCATCAAACTCTTGGATGCTGCCGACAGCTCCACAGAGCAGCGCCTAACAGCTGGGCCACCAGGGATGCCCGTAGTGACGATTTTTATTTTAACTGATTCATTCCTTCACGATTCTGGTACTGTCACACAACTGAGTCCCCAAGCACTATATGGCCCCAGTTACTTCAGCCACACAATATTCAATTACAGTGAAATCATTGCTCTGAAAGTTCTACAAGTCCTTTTTCTGTCTAACCAGCAATCTGTGCTGATAGCACATGAGTGCAAAGGTCATGATTTGAGACCATGCCTCCATGTCCCAAACTAAGACTACCTTGCCCTTTGTGATGGGTTTTATTCCTGGCACAACCTGCATGTCAAGTGTCTCGAGGTCATGCGGAGCTTGTGTGAACAGGTGTGATTTTCCAGACTTAATGTCTCAATAGACTTGTGTCTGGTGATGGGAAGGACGGAGTATCAGAGATGTTTCTCAACTACAAGAGAAAAAAAAAGGATGAATTAGAACCACTGCTGTTGGAATGACTCTAGCATTGGTTTGTATCCAAAGAGACAGATCATAAACAAATAAGCACTCATACAAGGAAAATGAGGGTGGGGACCAGTAAGAAAGGAAGCGCAAGTGTCCTCTTTTAGGACTTCCTTCTTGTGCCAAATGAAATGGTGTGGGCTGAAGGGCCAGAAGTGAGACCAAACCTGGTAGCAGCAATAAACAATAAGAAACCCCTACTGTATCCCAGGCACAAGCACTGTCCATTTACCAATCCAGTCAAACCCCGTTTGTTCAGAAATTAATTGTATCAAAGCTGGCCTCTCAGGCTACAACTGAGAACCAGTCTATACAGATTATGTGTTAATTTTTTTCCCCCACAATGAGATGCTTATTTTTCTTCATTAGTAAAGGCCAACTGCAGTTGGAGATGCAGCTTTTGTTTGGGGCTGGGGTGGGAAAGTACACACAATTGAAAGATGTCTCAATGACAGCATATGGATGCTTTGTTTTGGCTTAGTTTCTTTCCCCGAGAAAAGTTTAGGCATCATGATCTTGAGAAATACTCCTTGCATACTTTTTCTAAAATCAGGAACTTTCTAGGAGTCCAAAAAACCATCTTGGCTTTACCAAAGATAGATATTTTTTAAAGTATTCCACCCCACCCCACCTCAACCCCCATGGCCTCTAGAAGGAGAATTATTTGTAAATGTTCTGCTTTTTTCTTTCCAAAATAGCTAGTTCAAAAATCCTGAAGCTGTAGTCATAGTATGAAAGCTTTCAATACCCGCAGATTATAACAGCGAGTATTGAACTACCCACAATTCCCCTTCTCAGCTTACATGTAAACATATATAAACTAAACATATATAAACTAAACATATATACATATATATAAACTAAATTAGAAACATATATAAACTAAATTAAAAATGGAACCAAATATATTTATTTTGAATATTATTATAAAGTATGAAAACAATGCTAAAATATATTTAAAAATAATAAAGTCATTAAAAAATAAAGTCAATAACTTCTCCTGATCTATGTGTCCTAGCCCTTGGTCCATATCACCCTTTGCTTTTCATTCCAATGGCTGGTTCAGATCAGAACAATGAGAGCAACTTTATCTCCTGAAAAAAGAAATGAGTGACTAATCCTATTCACAGATGTTCGCAAAAAAAAAACAGAACAAAAGAATTTACTTTATGTGAGCCACCCTGCTATCTCCCATACTTTGAAGCTCCTATAGGACCCTTAAGGGAGGGATTGAGGCACGTACGGTGTATCATTATCAAGACTTTTCTAGATTGTCAATATGCCAATTTCTTTCGAGGAGCCAGAGGGGCACAAAATGGAACTCGGTACTGTATGCAGGGTACTACCTAACATATTGTGATTTGATTATCGCTTAGCTGTTTCATTTTTTTTATGGGTCTCAAGTAAATCATAAACTCTTCCAAGGCAGTCTCCTTTCAGCATCCACTGCCTTGTAATTCCGCAAATTCATAACATAAGTCTTAAATGAGGATCCTGATAAGGACTTCAAAAGATGGTTTAATAATCATTTCAGTTTCTCCCCAAAGATGTGGTAACTTGAGCACTTTGTAAGTCTGGGTGATGTGTGACTATCATTTCCTCTGCTGAGAGGAGGATTTGGGAGAGTGTGAGTGCAACTGTGTATATGTGTTCATCATTTGCATCACCATAGCTCTTAATTACAGTAATCATTTTTGCAAATGGGCTTTGTTTTCCACTCTGGCACCTTAGCTTTTGGCAGGCTGCACCAGGCAAACACCTGTTGTCTGGTGTTTCAGAGAAACACCTGTCAGTTGTGCCACTAAGTACTAACATAGGGGCTGTCATCTGGGGCCTAGGGAACCTTTGCTATTGTCAGAAGAAGGAAGGAGCACCTGCTTGGGGCCCAGGAGGACTGAACGATAGCTTATTGACTTATGACAGAAGATGTCAATGAATCCGATGAATCAGTTCCCTCCTCTGCCTACTCCTGAGAAATGTAGCCTGGGGCCACAACATCTGCTGAGTAACTAAATGGGGCCAGATTTGAGCAAGATTTGTTTTTAAAGGAGACTGTAGTTTAACAGCTATATTCAGGCATCAACGTTAAATGGCATTTATAGATGACTATTCAGCTCATAAGAGTGGATAAAAGGAAGAAGAAAAAAGGGGATGCAAATGTTGGAAGAGCAGCAAAAATGGGAGAAAGAGGATCTTTTTTCCATATGATAATCTTTTTCATCATTTTGAGTGTACTGTTAGTACCAGGCTGGTTTTATGTAGAGACAGTGTAATCGATATCACCAGGAAAACGTCAGTATCGATTCCTGTAATAATGATTTTTGAACAGTATAGAATTTCAGATATGGCTTATTCCCATATATCAAAAAGGAAGAGAATGAAATAACAAAATGATCTGGGAAGGATGAAGAGAAGAGATAAAAGCTTACCATTTTCAAAGATAGCTTTTAGCACCAATATTTATTTTTAGATTTCCCAACCTTTCTTTCACCATGCTCAAGGTCTATAGAAATCCATGCTGGTTCAGAAAAATTTTTGAACCTGCCTCATCTCATAAAAGATTACCCACTGAGCTGGGCCCTCAGCCTTTCCATCTGTATCTCTTTCCAGTTGGAACAGTTCTCCATGGTATTCTGCAGGAGGAGCTGCCAGCCTGAATTTTTCCTCCAGATGGATTTTGCTTCTTTCTTATGCTCCATTGTCTCAAAAAACCACTGTCCTTTCATTACATTATGATTTTCCCTAGACTTGGGAGGTCTCTTGGCATTAGGTACAAAGAGGAAACGGGGGCAGATGAGTAAAGTTGGGAGTAGGAAGGAAGGGACAGGAGAAATCATTAAAAGAACTTTTAATCTTGGATTTATTTTTTATTTTTCTCTTTCCTGTACCCCCTATATGCAATACATCCAGCACTTCTTTCTTCTCTTCTAAACATACCCAGAATCCAGACACTTCTTAGCATCATTACTGGATCCACCCCAGTTAAAGTAACCATCATCTCTCCTGAGAATGTCTCCCTGCTTTTGGCCTTGCCCCCTTAAAATTTATTTTCAATGCAGCAAACTTTTCTTTTAATTGATAAAAATCAATTTATTCCACTCTTCATCTTAAAATGACCAATCACTTCTTACTTTATTCAAAATAAAAGTTGAAGTCTTCCCGTGGCTCTGCAACTCATCACCTGATCTCAGGCTTGTCCCATTCAAGCCTGACTGGGTCCCCTCATGTCTCCCCACTCAGCGGTCACACTGTCACCTTTGAACAGTTCCTCTGTATCGCTCTGTAGCACCAGCAAGGCACAGAGCAGGTTTTCTATGATCCAGACGGGTAGAGTCCTGGATCCCTTGGTGGTTTTTTCAGGCTTTCAATGATCTTTCTACACCATTTCTACATGTAGTGAGGCAACCAGGTGCAGGGCAGGGCAGGCAGG
This sequence comes from Scalopus aquaticus, assembly GCA_004024925.1. NCBI lineage: Eukaryota > Metazoa > Chordata > Mammalia > Eulipotyphla > Talpidae > Scalopus > Scalopus aquaticus. The sequence goes on along the minus strand of PVIJ01002170.1, from coordinate 73,892 downwards.
GAGGCCTGGTGGTCAGGAGGCTGGCAGGCCTCCCAGCCCCTGGCAAATCTTCACGCTGGCTTTCTCTCATGGCCTCTCTACTGCACACTGACTGGTCCTCTGCCGCCATGCTCTGTTCTCTGCTGTTGCTGCTCCTGCTTCTGCTCCTGCTGCTTCTTATAAGCCCAGTCTCTCTAGGCACACCCCCTACTCCAGGTGCCCGCTATCAGGTACGCGTGTAGGCCTGCAGGGGTCTATCATTGATGGGAGGGCAGAAAAACCTGATGACGCTTTCATTTACCTTACACAGAGAAAGGAGAAATAACACGCTAATTCAGACATTTTATTTTACCCTATATTTTTGAATGAATGAAACTTCTTTAGAGATGCCACTTTTATTTCCCTCTGGGATTATTTTCACCTTAATGTCCCTTTACAACTCCAACCAAATCTTCCCTACCCCATATGTGAAAGGGGTAAATGTGAGAGGAAATAATAAAAAGAAGCTGGGAGTTCACTCTTGTGCTTACACACAGAAGTCAAACACCAGTTACCATTTTAAACCTTATTTCCTAAACAAATTTCGTAGTAAAGACAACACACAGACAATGGGATCTAGCACCAGAAAATGGGGTTTATGTGACAAAAATGCAGCCAATTATTTGTGAAACTCACACTTGTAACCAAATCAAAGAAAACTGCATACATGCAGATGCAGGCTTTTTAAATTTCCAGCAGAGGAGAGTAGACGTTTGCCTTGCTTCAAAACTTGCTTTATTGAAAGACAACAGAGGAATGATGGAAAAGAGACACTAGAGGAAACCAGTTTACTTGAAATCTGATTCGACAACTAGCCTCAAAATATAAACACACACACACAAACACACACACACATACACACACACACACACACACATACACATACACACACACACAAGGAGTAATATGTAGCTGTGGCCAAACCTCAAAGCCTCACTTTCATTCTTTGTAAAAATAAAAGTAATCATTTCACCTCAGATATGTTTTGAGGTGGGGGGTGGTAAATAAAAATTCACAGGTGTGCCTGTGAATGGGAAATCATTATACACACTTGGAACAAATTTGAACCCATTTTTACACCATTTTCTCCATTTTTAAAACTGAAATAAAAATGTTTAATTTATAATTGGTTATATAATTATAAAAACTCTAATTCTTCATATTAAATTTATCAAAATGTCCAAAAAAGTCTAATGTATATATTTTTTTAAGTCAGTTAGCCTTGCCACTGGAGAAATGCAGATAATAAAGCAAATGACATCAATACTGTTATATGTCGTAATTTGTGGCAGGATGCTTGGCTCAGTTATTTTTCATGAGGTTGGGTTATGATTCCCTACAGGTAATTCAGCAGCTGAAAGAATTCCATTTGTGAATGTAGGGTAAGGAGAGAATTGTCAGGTTTTTCCACCCTCCCCTCAATGATGGACCTCTGCAGGCCTATGCTCATGCGTGATGGCGGGCACCTGGAGTAAGGTGTGGGCCTGTGTGAGTGGGCACGCCTGAGTCAGAGACTGGGATTATAAGCAGAAGCAGCAGCAGCAGTGGTGTGGCGTGGCAGGCGTGGCCATGTGTGGCGGAGTGCGATAGATTTCAGCGGATAAGACGACTAGCGGAGCAAGTCTGCTTGGACTGATGCTGAACCTGCTGGGTTTAGGGTGGTTGCACCACAGTGAATAAAGGATGGTTGAGATTATTTTGCTGAATTCTGAAGAACACAAAGGAAAGGAAGATCAAAGTAAAGAAACCATCTGCATTTTAAGCTGTCTTCCTCAAGCAGTGACCCCCTTTACTTCCAGAATCACATAAAGGCCTCGAGAGCCACTGGTGTGTCATCTTCTCTGACTGTAAAGCCTCAAGCAGGCTCAGCAGCTTGCAGAGAATGAGAATCTGTCCAGAGAACTTGTCAATTTCTTCAAAGAAAGGGATTTGGCTTTCAGATTTCCGTAACGGGATACCTTCGTAGCAGCTAGCTTGATGCCATGGCAGTTAAAGCTATGAGTCTTAAAATCAAATTAATAACCTCACATCCAGTCAAATAGCCTTGCAGTGGCTGAGTTTCTAGAACAAACCACTTGGAAATATGGGAATCCATTTTTACCTTATGTTCTCCATTAGTAAATCTGACATTAAAAACTTGCCAGTTTTAAGAGTTTTTCCTCATCCATAACTAATTTTAAAAGTTTTTTCAAAAGTATTTTAGGGCCTCTTATGACCTGAAGTTTTGTCTGGGATGTGGTTTGGTTTGTTTGGAGGAAGAGGAGCAACAGACCTGTTATGTTTAATGTAACAAGGCACTGTCATGTAAGTTGAGGGGCATGTCTGAGATTAGAAGTTAAAAAGATCACTGTGTTTCAAGAAAAGAAAGAACCATAGAGGAACTGTTTATTTCATTTATGTCCAAGGTAAACAATTTTGGTGTGTTACCAAAGTAAACCATTTTGAAAAATTTCAAATGGCTATTAAGGATATTATATTTGCATTATTAATAAAAAAGCTTGCAATTTATTTTGCAAATGTTCCACACCTAGTCCATTGCCATTAAAAGTGGGGTCACTAACTAAGCAAAACCTTCCTTTGACTCTTTGGTTATATTTTCCTAAAGGGAATCACCAGAAACTACCTTCTATGCAAATGCTGAGATCCAGGAATTACTTTTGTCCTGATATAAATTGAAATCAGATGCAGACATCCAAAGGAAGAAATTAGCACACACCTAACCATCAGCATTAGAGCCTGCTTGGGGCCACAGAATTATTCCTCAACACAAGCACACCTCAGTTAGGCATATACACAACACAAAATTAATCATCAGAGACAACACAGCTGTCAAGACGCTTCCTGTCTCTGCAACCTGGAGTAAATTTCTTAACCTCTCTGGCCTTACTCTCCTTATTCAAAATGGAGATAGTAATAACTGCCTTGGAGTGCTGTTTTGATTACTCTGAAAACTAAGGCGCCTATGTGCATAAATGAAGCAGTACTGTCTACTCCTGGCACACAGGGAGCCCTAATACTGTTATACAATACCTCTTTTTCTTCTTACGAGTCTTGGAACAATTAACTTGGAGGAGAGGGGGATTCATATTCTGATGCATATTTGAATCTGATGATTTTGAATCTGATGATTCATATTCTGATGCAATCAGCAGAGGCATCTAAAGGAACTTTCCTTTTCTAACGTCAGACTCCAATTCTGTGAACGTTAAAGAAAATGTGATTTAACTTGCGTGGTAAAAATCACAAGGGATTTCCTCTGTCATAAATATCAAAGACAATGCCATCAGATGACACATGGAGAAATGGCAGGCCTCCAATTTAACAATGAGGGGATGTAAGTTTTGCAGGCTATGAAATAGCCTGATCTCTCATGTCTTCCCATTACTGACGTGATAAGGTTCAGGCACCTATGTCATGTGTTCTACCAGTGAGTGTAGCCATAGCTCTTCTAGATAACAAAGATACCTGTCATGTAGTGCCAGAATAAAGCCTTCAAGTGACACTCCATTTGTCAAATCAATATGTTACAAACGTAATTTTTCTTCTGGGGCTTTTCATAGCCTGTCTACATAATAAAGCCATGTTAAAAGAGTCTTTTTTTTGTGTTAGGAACACAGAACAAACAAATCAGGCAAATAAAAACAAGACCAAGCACTCTGCTCACAGGGGCAGATTAGAGTTTCTAGGAAGAACCCATAATCCTATGCACGCTTATATGATACTTGTTGCTTTTCCAATGTGAAACTGAAAGAGCAAGTGGACAACATTAGGAAATGCTATATTTAATTGCGTTTTGTTTTAGTTTTCATTTTTAAAGAATTTCCATATCGTAAAATTCATTTTTTCTGGTATTCTGATTTGAGTTTTGACAATACACAGGTATTTAATATCACCACAATTATGATCTTGATTTGGTTTTAATTAACCCTGAGATATAAATAATGCAATTTACATGACAATGAATGTAGAATTCAGCCTTTTAAATGGAGAACATGAAGAATGGGGAAAAATATTAGAGGAAAGTTACTGGACTTCCGACTTCTGAAATGGAATTCCACTTCCCACAAATTTCTTTGACTGGTTCCTTCCTTTTTTCTTAAAAAAAAAAACAACAACAAACAACTCAGTGTAACAATTGCGTTCTCACAAGAGACTTGACTGACTCATCTCCCTCCCCAAATCTAGATCATGTTCCCCCCACAATGTGATTTCAAAGTACCCAGTTCGTTTTAAATTTTCCCTACTTACCACAATCACAATCTTATCTCTACTTTTTTTCTCTATTTAGCCTTTTTTTCTACATAGATTTGTATGGAGTAATAGTCTAACATCTGTCTACCGCACCGCCCAAGTTAAGAGAGGAATGTGTTGTTCACCCTGCCAGTCCCTTCAAAAATAGCATTTGTTTCAACAAATTTTTGCAGGCACTCGGTTAAAATAAACCTAATTCTCTTCATCAAATTCTTAGCTGCATTGTGCCAGCCTTCCTTCTACCTAATGATTAGATAGAAAATTATGGAAGGTAAGGGTCATTATGTACAACTGAAAGTCAGTGTTGTGATTGATAAAATACATAAATTAAGTTAAAGGTGGATAATTTCTTGTGAAATCTTGTTTCCAACCAACAAATGGCACAAATCTGCCACCAGATGTACCCTCCCCCTCCCGGGGTTAGACTCTATAGTTACTTTTTTATTTTTTTTTTAAAGATTTATTTATTTATACATACAGCTGGGGTACAGGCCAGAGGTGTGGGGCGGCGAGAGGGTTCACCAGAGACAGAGCGGGTAGCAGAACAGGCAGATCAGAAATACACTGCTGAGCGGAGCAGCGGGCGAGGCAGGAGAGGTCTGCCGCACCATGTGGGATTCTCCCTGGCCGGGCTTCGAACTCGCATCGATGCTGCCGACAGCTCCACAGCGCAGAGCTTAACCGCTGCGCCACCAGGGAGGCCCTACTTTTTTATTTTTAAGATTTATTTATTTATGCATACAAGCTGGGGTACAGGCCAGAGGCGTGGGGTGGTGAGAGGGTTCACCAGAGACAGAGTGGGGAGCAGAACAGGCAGATTGACTGAAATACACTGCTGAGGGGAGCAGCGGCCAAGACAGGAGAGGTCTACCATGCCATGTGGGAATCTCCCCAGCTGGGCATTGAACTTGTGTTGCCACTGCCGACAGCTCCACAGTGCAGCATCTAACTGCTGCGCCACCAGGGAGGCCTATAGTTAGCTACTTTTTAATAACTATCACTGAATAATAAGCTCTAAACCAGGCTAGTCCACAAAGGTTGAACAGGTTCAAAAGCTGGCAAAAAGGGCAGCCCAGATGCTGGCAAATGTTGCTTTCACTTTGCTTAACTACCAACAGCTTCTGTGACTGTATTAGTATTTCCTTGTGGTAAAAGCTTATGCAACACAAAGTTTTAAGGGAGTGCTTGTGTCTGTTCATTTCTTCCTAGTGCCTTTTCCTAGTGTGTGCAAAGTGTGTTGGTTAACTTAGTTCCTATAAAAGCGAACTATATTATTTTAGGTTTAGCTCAAGAGGAACTAGAAAACCAAAGCCTAGTGGCTCTATATTTGTAGACTGGAGGAACAGGCCATATCAGGCCTACGATGCTGTCAATCAGGTAGTCTTGCTAATCCACAATTCAGTGATTCCAAGTCCTTCTTATGTCCAAACTGTATATATAGCAGCCCAGTCAAGGCCTACTGTGAACTCGATGAGAATAGACTCTGTATTTACTTTGGTAAGGATTGAATCTCGGCTCCCAACAGTATGTCTTCCACTAAACACACACTCAGAAAATATGTATTGCATGAATGAAGAAAATGAATGAGTGAATGAATGGCTTCAGGGACTTGTTCTGCCCTTGATTAACCATGTGATTGGCCAAGTTATTTACCTCCCCCAAATATTATTTCCTTGTGATAAAATGTAAAATCTATAAAAGCAATTGGATTAATCAATAAGATCCTTTTAAAAACAAGAGAGATCTGTCCGAGACAATAATCAGCAAGGAAAAGACTTTTACGTTTTACTCTCAGACTTTATTGACCACACGGCAGTCTATTTTAATTGAACTACATTAAATGACAGAAAGAGCATATTTTAGCCCTGGCAATGTTGGTTAGTACTAAGTGACTTTGAATGTATCACTTAAACGGAATGAACCTTCATTTTACTATATATAAACTTAAGATAATAAGGAGGATATGTCTGATCTTTTTTTAGTATTGATATTCTAGTTTCTTTACATTGTTTGAAGCTGCACTTTTTGTAAAAACTCTTTATTTTTTATTATATTATTATTATTTATTTTATTTTTTTTTATTTATACATACAAGCTGGGGTAGAGGCCAGAGGCATGGGGCGGCGAGAGGGTTCACCAGAGCCAGAGCAGAGAGCAGAACAGGCAGATCAGAAATACACCGCTGAGGGGAGCAGCGGGTGAGGCAGGAGAGGTCTGTCGCGCCATGCGGGACTCTCCCTGGCTGGGCGTCGAACTTGCGTCGCCACTGCAGACAGCTCCACAGCGCAGTGCTTAACCGCTGTGCCACCGGGGAGGCCCTTTTTGTAAAAACTCTTGAATTAATGACTTTTAATTGAACTGCCCAATTTTCAATAATTCTCATTATGCTTAAGGCAAATTAACAAGTCCTCTAAACTTTATGGAAAGGATACACAGCACAGAAAGAAGTTATCTCTGAAAAGCAGAATAGGTATAGAACTCGGGGGAACATTGCACTTGCAGAAGGATTAATATAAGAAAATGTAATCATTGTATCCACCACAGGCAAGGAAGAGTACTCTAAATTATAAGAGTGGTCAATCATCATTTCATCTCCCAGACTTTTCGTTTTTTATTCTCTTTCAGACAACAATTTTTGATACAAGCAGAACAATTTCATTTCTCCCGGGACACTTAGAGCTATCATGTCTGCTGGGACTGATTTTAGCCTTTGGAAAAGTGCCAAAGATTCAGAATTACTCCAGGTTTTAACCACATTTCTGACACAGTGCATCCAATAAGATATGACACATGGACAGAATGGATTCCTGGAGGTATTTTTTTTAAAAGAGAGAGAAAAACTGACTTCTTAACAAAGAGCAAACCTTTTTGAGACAAATAAGACCATGCAAGATCAAAATATATTTTGGTATATTCTTTCAGATTCTTTTAAAAGGTATATTTAAAGATATTTTAAAGGTATTTTTAAAGGTATATTTTGCATTTGATGAAATTAAGATGAAGAGAACATGGGGAACACACCTTGATTTTGTTATTATATTGGTAAAAATATTAGGTTTGATCTTATGGTCAGAACCTTAAGAGGAACAGAAGATTCTCTAAAAATATGAAGGCGAACATAGTGAAAAAGTGATTAATTTGAAAAAGATGAGGACTTTAAAACAACTTTCAATTCAGTGAACTTCCTTATGGTTTTAAAACTTTAAAAATAACATAAAGTATAAGAAAGGTAACAAAACAGTGATAAATGTGAAGAGTGGAGAAAGAAAATTTTTTAAAGGGTGAAGTTTAAAATGCATTAAGACAATGGAAAAGACATTTTTGAGATCATATAACTGCTAACTTTTTAAAAAAGATTTTATTTTATTTATTTATGCACACAAGCTGGGTTATAGGCCAGAGGTGTGGGGTGGCGAGAGGGTTCACCAGAGACAGAGTGGGGAGCAGAACAGGCAGATGGACAGAAATACACTGCTGAGGGGAGCAGTGGGCGAGGCAGGAGAGGTCTGTCGCACCATGTGGGAATGGCCAGGTGTCGAACTCGCTCCACAGCGCAGTGCTTAACCGCTGCACCACCAGGGAGGTGCTAATTGCTAACTTTTTAATGGACAACTTCAACTAACCTCCCAAAGGCTCCTAAAACTTCACATGTCCTAAATATCACAGTGTCTTTGTTTTTTTTTAAGATTTATTTATTTATGCATACAAGAACTGGGGTGTAGACCAGAGGAGTGGGGTGGTGAGAGGATTTACCAGAGACAGAGTGGGGAGCAGAACAGGCAGATTGAAGTACACTGCTGAGGGGAGCAGCGGGCGACAGGAGCGGTCTGCTGTGCCATGTGGGAAGCTCCCTGGCTGGGGATCAAATTCATGCTGCAGTGGCAGCTGAGAGCTTCATAGTGCTGATACTTAGCCCTTGCACCACTAGGGAGGCCCAGTATCTTTATCTTAATCTGTGGCTTGATAATTCTGTGGCAAGAATGCATATACATATTTATTTGGATGATGAACCCAGGAAGCAGAAAAGTAGGTGTTGAGATAATGAAAACAAAAATGGGGAAATTCTTTTAAAGGGAGATATTATTGAACTGGTTACTGGTATCAGTAACTGGGGTTCAGTTTCCGAACACAGTGGTGTGGACATACCAGGCACCTTATAGAAACTTTCTCACAGGAGAATGAGGAAGTAGGAGCTTATCCCTTATTTCATCTTTCTCCCTTTTCTGGGTCTGTATACTGGTGGAGAGTATCGGTTCTTAGGAGAAAGTCTAAGGTAGAAAAGCCAATAGGAGCAATAGTTTCCATTAGAGGTAAGACCCTGGCAATACACCTGCAGTTGCTTATTCTAGCACGGAAATCATCTAGGCAAAGAAGGGACTGTCCTAATCCCCTCGGTTATCTAGTCATAACTTGATTCCAAACTGTCCCTTTTCACAAATGGACTATGGTGGTAGACTACAGGTGTTCTGGTGGTGGGTGTGGTGTGGTAACTATACCTGAAGAGAGATCCTATACCTCTAAAACAAAAACAATTAAACCAATGTTACATCAGTAAAAATAATTCTCCCTTCTCAGATATATTCATTTTCCCATTAATACAATCACCTACTACCAAGTTGCCCAAGACAAAATGCATTGATTTGTCATATACTTCTCATCACACTTAATATGGTCAAATTTTGGTCCTTCTACATTTTTATTGTGGCAAGACAGACATACTATAAAACTTATCACAACCATTTTAAGTAATGTTAATTTAGTAGTAGTGTTAAGTAGTCACAAAAACTCTTTCATATTGCAGAGCTGAAGCTTTTTACCCACTAAGCAATGACTATACTATCCCCCTTTCCCATTCTCTGATAACACTGGTCAACAGTGAGATTGTTACTGACTTTAAAAGGCCCTAATGTAGTATCTTGGTGTGCTGAACATGAATATAACCCTGAAAAATTTTTTATTAGCTTTTGTTTTGAAGATAGTTCATATAATTCATATGTTGCACTGTGTAAATTAATCCAGTAGGACTGCAACAACATCCTAAATCAGCATAGAATGATGTAATATTGAATTGCATTGCATAATGCCATCATGCACACATCATCCAGAGTAGGTTGCATCACTTTCTGATGCAATGCAATACTAGTGCCAGGGCGACTGCTGAAGTAAGTGGATATCAGCAGTGCACTATATAAAGCCCTGTTGGAAAGGTTGAGCATTGAAAAGATTTCAGACTTTGTGTGAGACGGTTTAGCTACTGTTCCATAGAACTGTTATTATTTTATCCATTTAGGCACAATACAGAACAGTAATGACTCAAAAGTGTGTTAATAGTGTGGACAATTTCTGCTCTATTTGTGGGGAAGTGACATTTACCCACCAGAAGAAAAGTATCACTTCTCAAGTGAAAAAGGCTTATCTTTACTTCAGATGCAAGGTTGGTGACCAAAACAAGCCTTGGGCCCCACATATATGCTGTGCTACATGTACAACACAGCTTTCACAGTGGGTAAATGGCAAAAGACCATCCATGCCATTTGCAGTCCCCATGGTGTGGAGAGAGCCAAACAACCACATAAAAGACTGTTACTTCTGCTTGGTTCCTACTCTTTCTGGCGGAATGACGAAGCAAAAGAAGTTGAGAATAGTCTACCCAAATGTTCCGTCTGCATGGAGACCAGTTCCACATGGTGAGGGACTTCCTATTCCAGAACCTCCAGAAGAATATTCTCTTGATTCATCTGATGAGGACAAGGGTGAGCCGACCTGTTCTCCTGTTCCATCAGCATGCAGTGATCCAGATTTTCACTGTGGTGGATCATCAACCCCCCACACACTAACACAGGAAGAACTAAATGACCTGGTTCATGTTTTGGACTTATCCAAGAACAAGGCAGAATTGCCAGGATCAAGACTCCAACAATGGAATCTTCTAGAAGATGATGTCACACTTTATATCGAAAGTACCACCAGCAGTGGGGCCTTTCTTCAGAAAGGAAAGTACTCTGGTATTCTGTTCCAATATTGAGGGCCTCATGAATGCCTTAGAAATCACTCATGACCCACAAGAATGGAGACTATTTCTAGACTCTTTGAAACTGAGTCTGAAGGCTGTGCTTTTGCACAATGGAAACTGTCTTCCATCTATTCTATTCCTGAACAGCTGTATAAGAGACAAGTGAAGAAATCTAAGAAGTAGTCTATGACTTGATTTTTTTACAGGTATTAACCATAGGACTATTACTATTGGCATGCATTTCGTGATGTAAACATCAATTTATTGCAGATTACAAAAAAAACTAGAGCCAAAATTAGAATTTGACTGTCATATTCGTATTGCGCACATCCAAATTGATAGGAAATGACTAATTTTATTCAATAACATGACTTTTATAAAAATTTGTTGACCAGCGTAACTACCATTCTTTGTTTCTATGAATCTGACTATTTTAAATACATCATGTAAGTGGAATTATGCAGTATTTGTCTTTTTGTGATTGCTTCATTTCACTTACCATAATAACCTCAAGGCTCATCCTTATAACACATGGCCAGATTTTCTTCCTTTTTAAGGCTCCCAACTATTCCATTCATATCTTTGCCAAATATTGTTTAACCATGTACCTGTTGATGGACATTCAATTGCTCCCACCTCTTAGCTATTATGAATAGTGCTTCAATGATGACAGATGTGCAACATCTCTTCCAGACCTTGATCTCAATGCTTTGGGATATATATCCAAAAGTGGGAGTGATGGATTATAAGATTGTGAAGCTACATGGAAAAAACTATAGAGATTCTTTAAAAATTAAAAAGTAGAACTATAATATAATCGTTCTACCTACTTCCTTCCCACTACTACAGCCACTTTGTTTCTCCATTCACTCTAATTGATTCTAAAAGTTCCCTGACTTCCAGTATGTTTCCTTATAATTTGTTTGCCACAATACTGTCAGGAATTCCAAACTATAGATCTGATTATGTTCCCTATATGGTATTTTTCATGATCTAATGATTTCCCTTAACAGTAAAGAAGCTTTCCAAAACATCTATGCTACTCCAGACATTTATTTTTTATTTATTTATTTATTTTTTAAAGATTTATTTTTTATTTATACATACAAGCTGGGGCACAGGCCAGAGGCATGGGGCGGCGAGAGTGTTCACCAGAGACAGAGTGGGAAGCAGAACAGGCAGATCAGAAATACACCGCTGAGGGGAGCAGCGGGTGAGGCAGGAGAGGTCCGCCGCACCATGTGGGACTCTCCCCAGCCGGGTGTCGAACTCGCGTCGCCGCTGCCGACAGCTCCACAGCGCAGCGCTTAACCGCTGCGCCACCGGGGAGGCCCTACTCCAGACATTTATACCCCAAATACACACACACACTTTTTTATAATACACATGGTTGTTCTTTTCCATATAGAAAAATAGTCTGCAATAAGCCCTCTTGAACTAAAACAGTATATATAGAACTAATTTATTCTCTTAAGTATTTGCTTTATGTTCCAGTGTATTATATACAACAGTATTGTTTTATAGTTATTCAATTGTTTTATGTTACTCCCAGTAATTTTTTAAACCATGTTACTTGCATTAAAAAACATGCAGTTGTCCCTATGATTATATTTCTGTGAGACAGATTACCAAAATTTTGAAAGCTGGTCAAAGCTTATATGAATTTTTTGTTTGAATAAATGTTGCCAGGTTGCTTTTCAAAAAGTTGTGTAGCTCTCAAAGACCCCTGCAGCAATACATGGAACACGTGACTCTCCACTTCTATAAGGTGATTATTTTGTATTTTACATTTTTGTAAATATATTTTCAGTTATTTAAAGGGATATACTAATGAGATTGGACTTGTAACAATCCAAAGCATAGAACTACTATAAATGAAATTATTTTTTGACTTGTTGCAATTTCTATTTTTTTAAGCAAATTTGTACTGTTCATAAATGAAGTCAACTGCCTTATTAAAAGATCAGGTTCCTGTTTCTGGAAGTTGTGATTTTTATTGTTTTTAAAATATATTTATTCATTTTTTTTACATCACTTTTCATTTTTGTACAATGATGATTTCTCCTCTCAGGTGTAGTCCCCCTGAAATTCCCACCACCAGTTACCCATGAACCATCACCATATTTGGAAGCTGTGCTTTAGAAATAACTTGTCTAAAAACAATGCCTAAATCTGCATGATAATTTATTGTTTACATAGCACATTAACATCTTTTGATTTCCATTAAGCTTTGGATTTTCACTAATGTATTATTTTATAACCAGACAAGTTTTTAAAAATCTTGTTTTCTGAAACTTTACATTAATCCTAAATATATTCTCTCATCCTTATTCTCTCTCTCCCACCCCCAGTTTTTTCTTTGACATTTTGGAAAAACAGAATGCTGTGGGGTGCCTCACTCATCCAGAAATGTGTTGTATAGTCATCAATATCCTAATTACTTGTCTTTTGCAGATCACTTACCAAATTAATATTCACTTTTAAATCTAAAAAATTAATTCAGACTTACCTCCAAACATAATTAAGACTCTTTGATTTAAATATATTTTATCCCTCTAACTAATGTCAGTGATACCAGAACCAAACTTTTAGAATATATATCCCTTCCTTCCTCCCCCATAACTAAATTTTGATATGCTAATTATAATTAAAGGAGAAGACTAAAAAACAGGAGTCAATGGAGTAGTTTTGATTAACAGATTTTATGTTAAAAGTTGCAGTTCTTAGAAAGTCAGGAAGAGAAACTGTATTAGAACAGTAAACAACACAGACTCAGAACTTGGTGGTTAAAATCTTGGCAGAAATGAGAGTAGTACACCATCTCAAGGACAGATGACATGATATTTCCCAGATGTCACTGCTTAGTTGTCTACTGCCCAGCACCAGCCACTGATTAGAAAAAAATCTTTCCTCCCTCTGAAGGAGCATAGCCAGCACTGAAGGCAGTAGGGGAGATGTTGGCAAGGTATTGGAACAGGTGGCAGCAGCAGGTGTGATAGGCGAGAGATGACAAGGGCACAGAGTGTGCTGTTGGCAAGCTGTCGGTACCAGAGTTCAGGAACTACTCGTAGCCGAGAAAGAGCAGAGATGGTGGCACAGGGATCAAGGAGCAGAGAAGAACAGACTGGCATAGCAGGATGACAGGTACCCCTTGAACTAGCACAAACAGGGAACGTGATGAGAGTGGAAGTGGTGGCCTGCTGCCCCAAATTGGCCTGAGAAGATCACACCATGATGACAGGGAAGCCTGTGGTACTCCAGCAGACGTGAGAATCACCTACAGCTCGCATGCCAGAAGGCGATACTACAGCCACCATAGAGAGGAAAACAAAGAGGAAGGAAACTTCATGATATATTATTTCTCATTTATTGCTGCTGCTTTATTTCACTCAAGGAACAATGATCTGAGAGGAGCATCTTGGCATCCCCAAATACTATTAACAACCCAGAGTTCTTAGATTGGGAATCAGAGATTAAACACCTTGTTATAGACCCAATTCTATCTGTTCTTGTATGGAGACCACATACCAAGATGGCTAATTATAGATAATTGTAAAATAGTTCTATTATGACTCAATTGAGCAAATATTTACTAATGCCAGTTTACAGCATAAAATTTCTATAAAATAGGGAGTCACTGAGGACTGCTCCTGTGCTGGATTTGGATACTTCCTTGACACAGTCTAACTATAGGATGTGAAGACATTCATTTTATTTCATTATGGTAGAATTCCTTCAACATTTTATTATGTTTGCTTTGACAAATTGTCTGGCACAAGAAGCTATTTCCTTCATAGGGCAGTAAGCCAGCATGCCAAACCTGCTCAAGGGAGTTGAGTTGCAAAGAAGAAGTTAAATTCAACAACTTACAAATAATATGTTTTCTGATACACAATACTATTAAAGGTGATGATTTTTTCAATGTGAACTTGCAATAATAACATACTCTGTGTATTCATTCAAAAATTTTTTCTTATAGCTTACTTTGCACCAAGTGTTGTTCTAAGGGTTAGAGATGTCATAATAAAGCTTATGATTTCTTGGCTATTGTTATTTATCAAAACTTTCATTCCATGAAGAGAAGCAAATGATAAATAAATAAACCACTAAAAGGGTATTGCATATAACGAGCAGTATGGAGATACTAGGTTAAAGAATAGAATATCACCACTTTATAAGAGTCAAGAAGAGCATCTTCTTTGACAAATTGCCATTGGACAGAAGCATTAAAAGTGAGGATGCAAGTTGTGCAGATATGGAGAGAAAAAAAGAGTACACTACAATTCAAGAAAATAAGGAGGTCAATATGATTGAACAGAGTAAGGGAGAATGAGAATGTCCTAAGAGGTCAAAGGGGAGATGTGGTCTGAATTCATATAAATTATCGCTCCAGGTATTGGGTGCAGTATAGACTCTGTAAAGCAAAAGGTCAAAATTGAAAGTTCTATTAAGAAGTTATTGAAATAATCCAGTCCTGAGATGATCTAACCTGAACTAAAGTATTTGCAATGAAAGAAATGGAAGTGGTTGAATTCTGGTTACATTTTGAAGATAGAGCAACATGATTGATAGAATGTGTGAGTATAAAGGAAACTGAGGAGGTCAAAAAAACAGCAAGATTTTTGAATTAAGCAATGTAACAGACTGAATATGTCATTAACTAAGATAGAGGAGACTACCAACAGTAGACGTGGGAGAGAAAATCTAGAGTTTTATTTTGGATAGCATATGATGCTGAATTATTATTGATAATAAAAGTCTGAAGGAAATATAAAGACATAGAACAAAATGAGGTCACCTAGGACACTAGTGTAGTTAGGGGTGAGAGCTAAGAATTCAAAGTTAAACTATGAATTAATTAAATGAAAACAAAATTGATTGAAAACCCCCAATGAGTGAGGTAAGAGAAAAATTGAGAGAGGTGACCAGAAAGCAAGGGATGAAACTGTTTTAAGGGGGAAGTGATCAATATGGTCAGAGTTTCAGATGAGAACTAAGAACTGACCTTTAAATTTTACAACACAACATTCATTCGTGACCTTGAAAAATGTTTTTGTGAATGATGAGTAAATTTGATTACAATGAGATAAAGAGAAAATGGCAAAAGATTTGGAAACTTTTTCACTCTTTCCTAATTTTGTTGTTCTGAGAATCAGAGAAAAGTAGCAAGTAATTAGAAGAGCATATGAGAATGAACAAAAAGCTTTTTAAATGTAGGAGATATTAACAGTATGTTTATATGAAGTTGATAACGGTCAGGTATGAGGAAAATTGCAAGTAACCCCAGTGATTCAGTCTGCCTGGTGTATTTTCTTGTTCCTTGGGGAGTTAGCAGAAGCACTGACCTGGAGCTGGTAGGTCAGTAATAATAGAATATAATATTTCTATTATTTGCTTCCATGTGCCGTGGAAGAATAGAAGATCAGCAGACATATCCCTGATAGCCTTATTGGCAGGGGACTTCTAGTCCTCGGGCTTTGGAAGCCTGGGTCACCACCCAACCTACCCCCTATTCCACTTCTGGCCCGTGCCTCGGGCACATATAAAGAGATTGTGAGTAGGGCCTCCCTGGTGGCGCAGCGGTTAAGCGCTGCACTGTGGAGCTGTCGGCAGCTGCGATGAGAGTTCAACACCCAGCCGGAGAGAATCCCACATGGCGCAGCAGACCTCTCCTGCCTTGCCTGCTGCGCCCCTCAGCAGTGTATTTCTGATCTGCCTATTCCCCTACTCGCTCTGTCTCTGGTGAGCCCTCTCACTGCCCCACGTCTCTGGCCTGTACCCCAGCTTGTATGTATAAATAAATAAATCTTTACAAAAATAAATAAATGAAGAGATTGTGAGTAATGCAGTGACCATAGTCTGCCCGAGACATTTTGGTGCCCATCTTGGGGAGTCAGTGGAACTGGCGTGTTCTCTTGGCATTGGCTTTCCTGCACAGTGAGAAAGAGAGGACCATTCATGCATAGTGTCCGTAGCCTTATTTGTAGGGCAACTGGACAGGCTTTGGAAAAGCCAGGGAAATCACCCAACCCTTTACACTGCATGGATCCTGGACCTGTGCCCAGAGTGTGTAGTCGAAATAAAAAGTAACCACAGTGACAAAGCCTGTGAACAAAGGGCATCTTGGCTGCTAGTGACCGTGTGGGGAGTCAGCAGTGTGATCTGCCTCCCTCCAGCATGCTTCTTGTGCTTCCCATGAAGTTCCCAATTTGCTACTGTTATAGAGCATGGAACTCTCAGGGATAAGATCTGAAAGAGCAAAATGTACAAAACAAAAACAAAAAAACAACACATGACAACTTAAGAGCCCAAGGGAATATGATACTACAGCGAAGGAATGAGTCCCCAGAATTCAGCCACAATGATATGGAAGATCCTGTCTTCTTATCAGAAAGAGTTCAAAATTGCTATGATTAAAAAAATGAAAGAAAATACAGAAAAAAACTCACAAGAAATAAAAATTAATTGATAGAAATTAGAAATTGAAGATTTAAGCAAGAAACTAAGGGAATTGCAGAATGTAAAAAGATCGATACAGGAGATAAAAATTCTTTAGAAAGCTATGGAAGAAACTAGAATAAATTGAGACCTAAATTAATGACCCAGAAGTTAATAATACTCAAAGGACACAAGAAAGAGAAATGCAAAGAAGAAAGTAAAGAACCAATTCAGGAACTTGCTGACTTCACTAGGGAAGGCAGTGTAAGAATAATGGATATCCCAGAAAGGACAGAGAGGAAAAAGGAGCAGAGAATTTATTTAAAAAATAAAGAGGAAAATGCCCCAAACCCAGAGGATGGGGCTCTTAAAGTTAAAGGAACACCTAGTTATATAAATGTAGTGAGACCTATACCAAACACGTAGTCGTGAAAATACTAAGGGTTCAAGACAAAGAAAGAATAATGATCATAGCTAGAGAAAAGAAGCAGGTAACCTATAGAGGAAATCCCATCATGCTTACATCAAACTTTTCAGAGGAAGCCCTATAGGCAAGAAAGAATAGAATGACATATTCAAATTACTTAATAATAAAAACTGCCTTCCCAAAATAGTGTATCATGCAAGACTCACCTTTGGACACAAGGGAGAAATACAAGTCTTCTCAGACAAACAAAAACTGAGGGAGTTTTCCTATAGCAGATGTCTCTTACAAGAAGTGTTGCAAGGGGCTCTCCTATCTAAATTAAAGAGAAAAAATCAACAACAAAAAACTGAGCAAGGAACTAGCACCAGACGACTAAAGACAGAATGCCAATATATATAAACAAAGTCCCATATATAAACAATCACCTAAATGTAAATGGACTGAATTCATCAATCTAAAAGGCACAGAGTAGCCATTTGGGTCAGAAAACAAAACCCAACATTTTGGTGCCTCCAAGAGACTCATCTGAGCCCCCAAGATAAGCATAGTCTCTGGCCTCCCTTGTGGCACTGCGGGCTAGCTAGGCTGTTGGCAGCTGCGCCACGAGTTCGATGGCTGGCCAGAGAGATTCCCACAAGGCACAGCAGACCTCTCCTGCCTCACCCGCTCTTCCCCTCAGCAGTGTATTTCCATTGATCTGCCTGTTCTGCTCCCCACTCTGTCTCTGGTGAACCCTCTCACTGCCCCACACCTCTGGTCTACACCCCAGCTTCTATGCATAAATAAATAAATCTTTAAAAAAGAAAAAGGCAAGTGCCTCAGTACAGCAGGCTGCACAGACAGGAGAGATTTTTTTCTCTAAGATTTGGTACAAGACAAGGGTGTTAACTTTCACCATTATGTAATATAGTATTGGAAATCCTACCTACTGCAATTAGGCAAGAGATATAAATATGACATAAAATGAATATATAAAGATATAACATGAATCAAAATTGAGAAAGAAGTATCACTATTGCTATGTGCAGATATGATAATATACACAGTAAACCCTAAAGACTCCATTAAAAAAACTAATTGAAATAATCACAAAAATGAAATGGCAGAGTACAAAGTCAAATTGCAAAAATTAGTCACATTTTCTATATGCAAACTATGAGTTGGAAGAGACAGAATGTGCTGGAAAAGGAATTAAAAGCCAGAGAGGAATTAGAAGCCAGAAGGAGAGGTAGAGATGGAGCAACAGCAGGAGTACAGTCAAACAATATTGATATGAATATGCTTTTTCCTTTTCCTTTTGTGAGCTGACAATGTCCAGTCAGCTATTCCAACTGCAGAAAGGAGCAGCGGGGGAGGGTATGAAAGCACCTGAGAGTGGAGAAACTGAACACCTGAGAAAGGAAAGGGAAGGAAAGTGAAGCCAATGAGAGAGGAAGTATGAATATTAAAAGGTATTCCAAGTATTGATGTCACCCAGCTAAAGGAATGGAAAGTGAGCAGAAAGAATAAAAAGATATCTGAATTTAAAATAGAAATTGACCATCAGAATAAAATTTGATGAAGGCAGTAAGCTGTAAGACCTTCCTTACAACTTAAAATAGTGTAGACACTGTCAGATTATTACATGCATAATTATAATTGTTATGCACACATATATGTTACATATATTTGTATATTTTGTGTTACATAGCATATAATTTTAAGTATTATATAAGTTATAAAAATAATTTCCAAAAGCATTAAAAGAGTCAGACTGTGCTGCTATATGAGCAGGGAATGCTGATTCATTTGACCAGCAGTTAAGTAGTTTCCTGAATTTTCTGTAAGTTGCCAAGTTAAGAAATAATTTCTGCAGCAATTCTGATTTCAAGAATGAATATAAGTAATTTAAATGTGCGGAGAGAGGAGAAATTACATGAATTATTTTCAAGGAAATTGGTTACTTGGATTTGGTTTTATGATATGTTTGTACCATGTTTTGTAAACATAGAATTCTGCTTAACACAATAAGTGGCTAAAAATGGCCATGCCTGATTACTCAGCCTCTGTTACTATACTTTTGACCTAGAAAACAAGCATAGGGAGAATTTAAAATGTAATGGTAGTAGGCTACCAACCCAACTGGATATAATACCTGTAAATGACTATTTTATTTGTCATATAGCCTTGATATTCCCTATATTAGAGACTTTCTGGGGCGGTTTATGCAGAGCTAATGTGTAATTTTGAAAAAAATTCCTGTAAAGGTTTAAGGGAGGTGGGAGAAATGAGCATGTTAATGTACTATTCAAAACATTATCTACTAATGTTATGACTAAAAATACATTATGGATCACTTTCATTATTGTAATGAAAATCAAATGAGAAAGTTTATGTAAAATGTATAAAATACCAAAAAATACCAAAAATATTTGAACTTTATTGTTATTTCTATTTCTCCTGAAATAAAACTCATTCTAAGTGTGCATTACTGATAATTCAACAAAAATAATAAATGATAAAATAGATCTGAAGAATGATAATTCAGTTCTTGTACATTTAGAGAAAAAGGAAATTTGGAAGATACTACAAATATTTTAAAAGGAGAACCAAGGAATGTTGATTAACATTTAAAGAGGCAAAGTACTTAATACTATTATTTTTATTAGGAGATAACTTCTTTCTCAACAGGGTAACTTACAAACTTTTCAATGGAAGAAAACTTGTGTAGAAATGCCTGCTACTTGTAGAACATATAGAAGGAATTAGACATACAGAAAGATTGAAAATAGACAAACCAGTTTTTTATATAATGTGCAATGTTAATAAGAAATATTTTTTGTAAAGATGGGGAAGTTTGGTAAAGAAATATAGAGCCTCAGGTCATTTATATGACTGGTTTATATTGATACTAAAGGTAAATTAAAACAAAACAATATGAAGTAAAATAAAGTCAGTCAACCATGGAAACTCTGTAGAAGATGAGAGAAAGGAATGAAACAAGAATGTTTATATAAACACTCCTTTGAATGATGAGGGAAAAAGGAAAGAGATGACTCAAAGCAGAAAACTTGGTTCCACTACATAGGTAAGCCAGGTACCTGGCTGACTGCACAAACATTTAAAGTGGGGTTAGCTTCATGGGTGTACTCTCTGTGCACTTTCACAGATCAGAAAGATCCCACTGGGTTTAATGTTCTGCTATTGCCATTCTTGAAATTCTTAATAACTTTATCACTAAATTATTTATTGGCAACAAAACCTAATGGGATAATGGCGCATGTGCCAAAGCAGAGGAGTTATGCTCAACATGTGTCCACCTCTGTTCCTTGCTGCCATCACATACAGTGCTTCTGACGTCCCACAAGCATCGAATTCCAGTGGACCCATGGGACATGGCAATTCAGTGAGACTCACAGCCAATGGAAGTGTGTTACATCTAAGAATAACTAAAGCTGGGGGTGAGAGGGCTTTGTTGACAGCCCTGGATGGCCACGCATGTTCTTCATTTGAATCAGACCTTGCTTTGAATGACAGAAAGAAGGCCAGGGTGGTGTTCTACTCTCCTGTATTAACTGACTGCTCATGCTGAAGATAACTCCAGAAGAAAAGGGATAGATAGGACAAACCGCAAGTCCCTTTCCCTACAGGCCTTCGTCACTTATTTATAAGACAAAAAGTTTTGGTAGAATGTGTCTATGAAGAAAAAAAAAATAAAAACAGTGGTGTTACTTTTATGCAGATTCCCACTGTCTGGTAAGAACAAAATACACATGCACATGTAGAAGTGCAAAATAGATCTGTGTAATTTTAGGGATTCTGTTTATAAACTAAATGTTCTTATATCACATTTAAAACTGCTTTGCCACTAGTTCAAAAGGAAACTTGAACTCCCATGTTCATTGCATTATTTAGAGTCAAACTATGGAAACAAATCAAGTACCTCAAAACAGACAAGTGGATCAAGGTGTGGTATACATACACAATGGAATACTACTCAGCAAAAAATAAAATAAAATAACACCTCATACTATTTGTTGCAACATGGCTGGAGTTGAAGGGGTTATGCTAAGTGAAACAGAAAGACAAATACTGGATGGTGTCACATGTATGTGGAATGTAGGGAAACTAGACAAAGGGGCAGATAATCCCAAACTCAGAAACTAGCCCTGGAAAGCAATCTATAAAACGGAGATATTCTGAGGAGGAGAGGGGTGCACATAGTGGGGAGGGAGCACAAGGGACTAAGGTGGTGACTTTGGGTGTTTTGGTGATGGGAGAGCTATAGTAACAGCACAGGAAAAGGAGGATCCTATACCTGCAAAATACAAACAATGTAAATCAATTTTACTTCAAAAGTAAAATAAATATTTCTAAAACTGGTATCACATGATATGAACATAAATAGTATAATTTATGCAATAATTTACACTTTTTTCTTAGAACATTAAATAGCTAATAGAAAAATAGCATGACAAGTTAGAGCTAGAAGCAGAAGTATTTTAGCACCTTGAATGACATTCCTTTCTTGCTTTTTGAATAAGACATTCCACACTTTCATTACAAAGCAATATTGCAAGGCCTCCCTGGTGGCACAAGGGGTTAAATCTTAGCCTATGAAGCTATCAGCAGCCACTGCAGCATGAGTTCAATACCCGGCAAGGCCAGGGAGCTTCCCACACGGCACAGCAGACCTCTCCTGTCTTAACTGCTGCTCCCCTCAGCAGTGTACTTCAGTCGATCTGCTTGTTCTGCGCCTCAATTTGTCTCTGGTGAATCCTCTCACCCCCCCCACCCCTCTGGCCTATACCCCAGCTCTTGCATGCATGCATAAATAAATCTTTTTAAAAAAAATAAATCTTAAAAGCAACAACAAAGCAGTATTGCAAATTAGACATTCAGAAATATATACTAAATACATACTATAGAGTATAGGAATTAGACATATAGACATCCCAGACAGGGATGGTAGATGTCTGCATCGCCTCCCAACCATCACCCCAAATCCGCTTCTACTTTCCTTACTGGGGCCTCAAATTCTATCAAAATAACACAAACCTGCCATTCAACAATCATATGAAAGCTTGCAGTACTCAGGTATAACATAGGGCATAGTGGACTTGACTAAAGAAAGACTGAGTCCCAGCCACATGTACTTTGGGAAATTACTTGTATTTTCTGCCCTTAAGTTCAACTGAAAAATGGGTTGAATGATAGGTCTGTAAGGCCACTGCAAGCGCAAATGAGTTGTAAGTAAATCCGTAAAAAGCATGGATCAGTGGCTGAATTATAGAACTCTATAAATTTTAAGATTACTGGAGAAGAGGGCCCTGATATCTGAGAGAAGATGAGGGGGACAAGAGATGAGTGTTCCACTTTCTGTAGGACCAGCTTTACCACTAAAACACCTGTTTTATGTTAGGTGCTTTCATGTTCACTAATATCTACATCAATCCCAAAGTTACATGTTAAGAGTAAAAAAATTGAGCCTCAGAGGTTAGGCAAACTGTTAGAAGTCGTGCTATTAAATAAAATGGGAAGATTTTGAAACTAGGTTAGGATGCCAACACAGATCACACTATACTGTAACAGAAAAAAATATTTTTGATGGTGAATTAGATTATAAGAAATAAGTTCAGAAATTAAGTGCACAAGTAATTTGGAGACAATTTATATGCTCATTCTGCTTATTTGGCCCTAAACTGCTCAGGTGATAGATCATGTGTAAAAGAACAAAGGAAAATTAACTTTATATCTTGATTATATAATTAAAATTCTTAGTTTTGAATAAAAATAGGAATAAAGATATATAAAAATCAGTTAAAAGAAAATGTGAAACCTGTATATTTTTTTGAATATTTTGTAGTACTCAGTATATATGTGTATTATAATATATAGTATGTATATATATTCAAGTTACAACAGAAACTGTTTTAAAACTTAATTAAAATAATGGTTATTATCATTTTGAACATATTAACTGATATTAAAATAGCATGATTGTGTTCTCTTTTCAATATTAAAAAATTTTCTAATTCCCAATTTTTTTCATTTATTATTTCTAAAATAAATCCTTTGTAAACTAGTCCAAATTAATGTTAATTTTCCTAGGATATTGTTTAATTGGGTTTTCTTCTAGCCTTTCAAGCTGACAATCATTGCAAAGTGTAGTTGAACGGTTAAATTTTAAAAGCACCCATAACTTCTGTATTTATTTCAGTGGGAGACTGAAGGCAGAGTAAGAACTTGCCTAAATTCTCAAAGCAAGCCATAAAGTTTGATACTTTATGTATGACATTCTGATAATGCTTACTCATTTCCACCCCAGCTATATATTTTGTGGTCCAATCCTGGCAAGTTGATACTCAGAATTTTCAGGTGAGCCAAATTAGCAAGATTATGTGATGCACATACATATCCTTTGACTCATTCATTCCTTGTGTCCACAGCAACACAACTGTGAACACTG
Source organism: Scalopus aquaticus (assembly GCA_004024925.1). Taxonomy (NCBI): domain Eukaryota; kingdom Metazoa; phylum Chordata; class Mammalia; order Eulipotyphla; family Talpidae; genus Scalopus; species Scalopus aquaticus. The sequence goes on along the minus strand of PVIJ01002170.1, from coordinate 50,297 downwards.
GCAACACAATAGTTATTTATGGCTAAGTCTAACAGCCCTATTTATGAGAGTTAACATTTTAAGACTGCGAAAGAAAAATATTTTGGTTTTGTTTATTTATAATATAGAGAAATGCTACTGAACCAGACTAACTCACTGTGGTGTTCTGACTTTTGAATGAAATAATACATGAGGGGGAAGTCTGTGAACTCCAAAGGGACCATTTCGATGCAAACTAATATTACAGAAACATCAACAAATTCACAAAGGCTAGAGTTATATTTGAATTTTGAGACTGTTGGAACCTAGTTTCTATATTTCCTTGGTTTATTGAATAACAAGAAATTTAGTGTACATTGACCATTTTCAGAGAACTAAACTTGGATAACCCAGTGTATTAGTTCCTGTAGTCCTATTACTCTGCCATGTTCTTTCTCTGTTATAACTACAAACCTCCCAATCCACAAATAAATTACTTTACTCTTATACTTTATAGATGACTGTCCTTGAGCTAGCGTTGTTACTTTTTATCTTCTGAATCCATTCTCTTACTTTCTGGCTACTAATAGCTGCTTTTTGCAATACTTCTCTCAAAACTTAGTGATGTTAGTGATGACTTACTGCCAAATCTAAATATGTTTTACCTAGCTGCTTTCGTCTTATCAAGTTTTATCGGTTGTTCATTTTTTCTGGATCCAGCTAAGGCATCTATTACAGAAGAAACTCCTTTATAGCACACATTACAGCTGTAAGGAATTCCTTTTTGATTTTTGTATTTCTTCCCTTTCCCAAGTATGCATGTCCACTAAGGGTCTACCTCAATAGACCATATAAGTACAATCAGAAAATCCTAAAATGCAGGAAATCGCATAGGACAAAGGCCTGGTTTGTTTGTGAAATAAATTACAAGGAAAAAAATAAAAGATTTGTAGATTTTAAGATGGTTCAGAGCCACTAAGTTCTAATTGCAATCAACTTTAGTTTAGGTCTTAATTCAAACAAATTATAAATTAGTATGAGACAATCAGGCAAATTTCAACATGATTTGCTACCCGATGATATAAAGAAATTATTCTTAATTTTTAAAATGTGATAGTACCTTGTATCTTTAAAAGGCCTATAATCATTTAGTATTATATACAGAAATATTTGCAGATGAAGAGATCTGCTGTCTGAAAATTGCTTCAAAATAATATATTAAAGCAGAAAGTAGGAAGTTACAGACGAACATAATTGGTCATGAGTTAATCACTGTTGAAGTTGGGAAATATTTACATCTGGGTTCATTATTCTATTCTTTCTAGATTTTTATGTATTAAATTTCTCCATAATGAAAAGAATCCGGAATTTAGTCCTTTGCTGCCAATACCTCTGCCACCACTAGCCCATTCGAGCTATAGCTACCTCTCACCTAAATCACTGTAATGTTTCTTAAATGATCCCACTTTGCTTCCTTTTAGTCTTTTCTCAGCACAGCTGCTGGAGTAATTACTTTAACATTTAAGTCAAACCAAGTCACTAAAGCAGGTTTGCATTCAACTACTTAGAGATAAACTTGGCAGATATCTTACCCTATATAGACCATCAGGAGGCTTTTATTACAGAATCGGACATTTCTTAAAAGCCATAAAAAATTCTTTTCATATGATACACACCCTGCCCCGAAAACTTGTCTGGTTGATACCATTTATTTTGTGCTAATAAGGTCGAATTCTGTGCCTTAACCAAACAGCAATAAAAGTGCCTTAGAAAATACTAGACTAAAAAAAAAAAAAGTATTGTGTCTGCAGGCATCCCCACTGTCAGTGACCATGGTGTTTTAACTGCACCAATGTAATTTGCTTATTAAGCTCTCTTAAGATTACAATTTGTTTCTTCCATATACATCTGAAGTGTATAACCATGTTTTAAATAACACAGGACATCTGCACTATAAATACATGTCTGTAAACTCAATTATTAACAATCTTTGGCCTGTGGAAACTTAGACAACTGAGAAATACATGTATCTAATATTTTAAAAAGGTAGGGCGATCTATTTTTCTAAATTCTTCACATATTAGGCTGGATTATTCTTCATATATTAGGCTGGAAAACTGTCAGCATCAGCCATTTTCAGTCAGAAAATATAGATATTCCAAGCATCATTGGATTCAAAATGGAGGACAAGCATTAAAATAAAAAATCTGACAAAATGGAGGTGTTAGAGACAGGGAAAACTAACTTTCAGGTTCATTGAAAGCCTTCAGGGAATCTGGAGGTTAGGAAAAAAAATTCAGGAATATCTCCTATCACAATTAGGTATACAGTCCAGGGGGAAATCTAAACAGAGGAAGTAGTGATAAGACAGTAAACAGATTTCAAAATGTTCCATCTTCTGGAGATTATTTTACATAGGTTATACAAAGCAATAATCCTAGTATAAAAACATCATACTTACCAACTATAACAGCAGGAAGACTCAGGGGCAGGTTCACTACGGAGCTGCACAGACAGGTCAAAAGGAAAAGTGTCCTGGAGCCCTTGGTGGCTTTTTTTTTCTTAAAGATTTATTTATTTATACATACAGGCTGGGGTACAGGTCAGAGGTGTGGGGTGGCGAGAGGGTTTACCAGAGACAGAGCGGGGAGCAGAACAGGCAGATCAGAAATACACTGCTGAGGGGAGCAGCGGGCGAGGCAGGAGAGGTCTGCCGCACCATGTGGGATTCTCCCCGGCTGGGCTTGAACTGGCATCGCGCGCTGTTGACAGCTCCACAGCGCAGCGCCCAGCCACTGTGCCACCTTAGTGGCTTTTTTTTTTCTTGTGTGTGTGTGTGTGTCTTTTACATTACTGTATATTCCCCGTAGGTTTCCCACCACCAATTCACCCGTGAACCATCACCACAGTCCCCTGTGTTCCCCTCTCCCTCCTGATCCCCAATCCTCCCCCCTCTCTTGCTGGTTGACACTCTTGTATTTGGTTCCCCTATATTCCTGTTACAAGTGAGACCATTTGATATTTTTCTTTTTCCTTTTGGCTTATTTCGCTGAGCATGATCCCTTCTAGTTCCATCCATGTTGCTGCAAATTGCATGTGTTTATCTTTTTTGAATGCTGAATGTGTATATGTACTACATCTTCTTGGTCCAGTCATTTATTTTTGGGCATCTGGGTTGTTTCCATATCTTTGCTATTGTAAATAGTGCTGCAATAAACATATGGGTGCATGTATCCTTTTGGATTAGTGTTTTTTTCTTTTGTCCTTTGGGTAGATTCCCAAAAGTGGTATTGCTGGGTCGTATGGTAGCTCCATGTTTATTAATTTGAGGAAACGCCATACGGCTTTCCACAGTGGTTGGACCAGTTTGCATTCCCACCAGCCAGTGTAGAAGAGTTCCTTTTTCTCCACAGCCTCGCCAGCATTTGTTGCTGCCTGTTTTTTTAATGTGCGACATTCTCACTGGAGTGAGGTGGTATCTCATTGTGGTTTTGATTTGCATTTCCCTGATTATAAGTGATGTTGAACGTTTTTTCATATGGCTGTTGGCCATTTGCTTTTCTTCCTTGGAGAAGTGTCTTTTTAGCTCTTCTGCCCATTTTTTGACTGGATTGTTAACTTTGTTTCTGTTGAGTTGTGTGAGCTCCTTGTAGATTTTAGTTATCAGTCCTTTATGGATAAAAGACATGAACGTAAGACCTGAAACCATAAAATTTATAAAAGAAAATATAGGCAAAACTCTACATGAAATACATCTCAGCAAAATCTTTAAAGACACATCCCAAAAAGCGAAGGAAGTCAAGGAAAAGATAAACAGATGGGACTACATCAAACTAAACACCTCTGTACAGCAAAAGACACAATAATCAAAACAAACAGACACCTTACTAATTGGGAGAAAATCTTTGCACACACCTAGGTGGCTTTTTAATGGACTTTTGAGTGAGGCAGCCAGGTACAGGGCAGGTTGGGGAGCTGGATCTTCACTCACTCAGGCTCTTAGGCGTTCTCTTGTGGCCTCTCTACTACACCCCAAATGGTCCTCTGCTCCATGCTCTATTCTCTGCTCCCTGATGTTTCTGCTGCTTCTGCTGCTGCTTAGAAGCCCAGTCTCTCCAGGTGTGCCCACTCACGCAGGCCCACACCCTACTCCAGGTGCCCGCCATCAGGCATGCATGTAGGCCCACAGGAGTCTATCGTTGATGGGAGTGCGAAAAAACTGATGACTCTTTCATTTACCCTCAACCAACAATGCTAGTATTTAAATCTTCCAAAGGAAAAAAAAAATCTCTTCAAAATGGAATTAGAAAAAGATATTTCTTGGATGATAAATTTAATGACAATTGCTGATCAATTTCATTACAGAATTTGGATTCCCCCAACAGGTCATAAAAGAAAAAAAAATCAAAATCAAAATCCTGTATAAGTTCATTTAGTGGGTACAAAGTTTCAGTTTGTGAATATTTTTTTCTAGCTACAGGTGGTGGTGAAACCTGTATTCTTAGTACCATCAAACCATGTAATATGAGTACACTTAGTAACATTTAAAAATGGTCAAAATGATAAATTTTATGTCATGTATATGTTATCTCAATGCCAATAAAAATGACAAAAAAAACTTTAAAAAAAAGGAATTGACACTCCTAAGAATGAGATTCCTTTACTCTTGTTACAAACTCATCTTGTGCCACCATGTCTCAAGTTTTGCCAGTTAAAAGACTCCATTTCACTCTTAAAATTATCAAGAAACCTAAACAACTTCTGTTAATATGGCTTATAAATGCCTATATTTGCTATATTAAAAGCTATCACTAAGAACATTTTTAAATATTTTAATTCATTTAAACATAATAATAATAAACCCATTGACTGTAAACTCACATTACGTATGTTTTATGATTAGTCATATTTTTGCTGAAATAATTTGGTCAGAAGAATTGTTTCATCTTTTTGTAAATCTCTTAACTATCTGGATTAAAAGAGAGATAGATTTGCTGTATTCGGTATCTTTCTGCATTCAATCTGTAGAGAGAGTGTACAGCCTGTAACCCCTGAAATACTTCTATGGGCACTCTTGAGAGACTGAGATAATTTGAGGCGATTTTGGCATTATGAACTCCCCAAAATTGTCTCTGAACTTTAGACCTGCTGTTCTATATTGCTGACAAATATTTAAGTTCAAATGTCAGTTTCTACTTCTAACATATGGAAATGACAATTGAATCAATTATAAAGCTTCTTAGAGACATAATTTTCCTCCAACTTTCATTTTTTATTCAATTTTTTATTTTTATTCATTTTTTATTTCTGGCATAAAAACATATTCTTCAAGTGTTTGTTGAATTGATTACAATTTTTCTATTCTGTCATTAGCCAGAAGTGCCCATTACAGCATGATCAAGACCAATATTGGACTACCTGTTAGTTGGTAAATCTTTTTTTTAAGATTTATTTATTTATGCATACAAGAGCTGGGGTGTAGGCCAGAGATGTTGGGGGGTTAGAGGATTCACCAGAGACAGAGTGGGGAGCAGAACAGGCAGATCAACTGAAATACACTAAGGAGGGGAGCAGCAGGCAAGACAGGAGAGGTCTGCTGCACCATGTGGGTTAGCTCCCTGGCCAGGCCAGCGATTGAACTCATGCTGTAGTGGCTGCGGATAGTTTCCTAGTGCTGAGATTTAACCCCTTGTGCCACCAAAGAGGCCCCTAGCTGGTAAATCTTAACTGTGTTCTTAGAAAAACTAAAGTATTTATTGTGTAGTCTTAAATTATGTTTTATTCGATATTTTAATTAACATCAGTAGTTTATTTTTTTGTATGTTGTATGATTGACAACAAATTTCACTGGCGAGGAGTCTTAGAAAAACAAAATTTTAATTAAGAGAAAATGTAAAGGTTAGTTGCTTCAGTTGCCTTTAAATATTTTTCTTGAGTTGGGCCCAGCTCCACCCACATTAGATATCTAATAGATAAGTCATATTATATACAATTTATTTGGCTTATTGGGCAACAAAATAGTCCACTACCAATCAACACTTTCAAAATAGCAATTATGTTGTTTAATGAGAATAATGTTTTATTATGTTATATGCAAATTAATACCATATTTCTTAACTTAATAATGGATGACTATCAAAAAGACTTCAGCAATATCATAATGATGATATATTAGGAAATTTCATATTAAAGCCAATAGAAAAATATTCCTTCTATTTAATATTGCCAAGACCCTACCTAATATAGTAAGCCAGAAAAATATCTAAGGGGTACATATATTAGGAAGAAAGAAACAAAACTATCATCATTTGATGATATAATCACTGATACAAAAACTACGCAAGAGAATTGCCTGACAAAATTTTTAGAATTAATCCATTCAGCTATATGGACACAAGATCAATATTTAATAACTTGTAATTTTCTTTTACAATCATCAAAAAGGGAAAAAGAACAAAAGGCATCATTCAAGCCAGCAATTAGTATAGGATAGGATAACTGTGAATAAACTCGGCAAGATCAGTCTCAAAAAAAAATCTAAGTTAACTGAAGACATACATGAAACAAATATTTCAGATATATATATATATATATATATTTATTGATGAGAAGCCATGACATGGCAATTCTCCCCAAATTAATATGTGAATTCAGTGTAATTCTCACTTTCAATAGAATTTTTCAGTAACCTTAGTAAACCATTTCTAAAATTAATATAAAAGAGTAAATGTGCGAGAGTAGCAAAGATAGACAAAAATGAAGAAAAAAGGGTTTAACGTACCAGTAAGCAAAATATGCATTACCTTTTGAAATGTGGTGTTACATAGATTACAAAAATAAGGATAATAATGTAACAAGTTAAAATTAAATTGTCTAGAAATAACTTATGAACATAAGGAAATTTGCATTGTCATAAAAATAACATTTTAAATAAAAAACATATGAACTTTTCATCAAAAGTCAGTATTACTGGTTGTCTTTTGGGGAGAGGAATGAAATTAGTTTGTAACTCACACGCAGAAACAACCCTCCAAATAGTAATCAGCAATCAAAAAAGATAAATGTATGTCATTCACAGCAACCTGAATGGACCTGGAACGGATTTTGCTCAGAGAAATAAGTCAGAAGAAAAAAGAAAAATACCAGGTGGTTTCACTTTAGGAGGAACATAGGGACACCATGTAAGTGATCAGGAAAAAAAAAAAAAAAAGACAAAACTAGCAGTCAAACTCTAAGTCAGAGATATTCAGTGAGGGAGGGGAAGAAAAGGGATCAAAATGGGAGGAAAGAGCACAAAAGTTCATGGTGAGGGTTCATGGGTGTCTTGGTGGTGGGAATTTTACGGGGACAACGCCTGAGAGGAGAAATCAAACATTGTACAAAAATGAACAACGGTGTAAAACTATATAAATAAAAATGAAAAAAAATTAACTGTAAAAAAAATCCTCCAAAACTCTGAAGACTGAAACATTAATTATAACAATAAGGCTATGAAAGAATTAGAATAAAATAAAAGATGTAAAATAAACGTGTAATATACACATTTTGTTTTGAGGATAGCAGTGGTCTTCTTAAGCAAGATAGCAAAATATGGGCCTCCCTGGTGGCCTAGGTGTTAAGTCTTGGCACTATCACCAAAATGACCTGAGTTCAATTCCTAGTGGCCAGGGAGCTAACTCACACATGGCACAGCAGACCTCTCCTGTCTCACCCACCGCCACTCTTAGCAATGTATTTCAATAAATCTTCCTCTCTGCTCCCAACTCTCTCTCTCTGGTGAATCCTCTCACTGCCGCGCCCCCCACCCCTCTCCCCCAGCCACCACATCTCTGCCCTAGACCCCAGTTCTGGTATGCATAAAGAAATAAAATAAATCTTTAAAAAAAAGAAAAACTTCATTATGACAGAGAAATCATAAAATTAGAAATCAAGAGATGGAATGGGAAAAATGTGCACAAATATAGTAAAAAACAACTAATATTCAAAATGTATAAATCTCATAGAGCTTAATAGTAAGTAAAAGCAAATGATGCAACAGAAAATGGGCAGAAATTATAAATAAATTCACAGAAGAGGAAATACAAGTAGCCAATAAATATATGGAAAGATGATAAACCTGAATAATATTAATAACTACACAAAACAGTTTCAAACATAAGATATCATAAACAATGACAAAGTAAAAATCTGATACTGCCTGCTGATGGGTGAAGGTATGAGACTGGCTATTCTCCAATTGTTGGCAGTGGAGAGAACTCTGGTGCAGATACTTGAGAACTATTTGGCCTTATCCATTAAAATGTTAAATGTGGGCCCCCCTGGTGGTGCAAGGGGTTAAGTCTCAGCACTATAAAGCTATGAGCAGCCACTGCAGCATAAGTTCGATCCCCAGCCAGGGAGCTTGCCACATGGCACAGCAGCAGACCTCTCCTGTCTCACCCGCTGCTCCAGCTCCCCTTAGCAGTGTATTTCAGTCAATCTGCCTGTTCTGCTCCCCACTCTCTTGGGTGAATCCTCTTACCCCACCCCACACATACACTTCTGGCCTATACTCCAGCTCTTGTATGCATAAATTAATATTTTTTTTTAAATGATGAAATGGGCTCCCGGTGGTGCAGTGGTTGGGCGCTGCGCTGTGGAGCTGCTGGCAGCGGTGATGCGAGTTCGATGCCTGGCCCAGGAGATTCCCGTATGGCGCAGCAGACCTCTCCTGCCTCACCCGCTGCTCCCCTCAGCAGTGTTCTTCAGTGGCTCTGCCTATTCTGCTCCCCACTCTGTCTCTGGTGAACCCTCTTGCCGCCCCACCCCTCTGGGCTGTACCCCAGCTTGTGTGCATAAATAAATAAATCTTTAAAAAAATGATAAAATGTTAAATGTCTCTTCTTTATGGTCAAGCAATTCTTTTTACAATATCTACTGTAGAGAAATGCTTGATTATGAATAAGAAGACACATAAAACATTGTTTTTAGGAGGGAAAAGATTGGAGGGCCTCCCTGGTGGTGCAAGGGGTTAAGTCTCAGCACTATAAAGCTATGAGCAGCCACTGCAGCACGAGTTCCATCCCCAGCCAGGGAGCTTCCCACCTGGCACAGCAGATTTCTCCTGCCTTGCCCGCTGCTCCCCTCAGCAGTGTCAGTCAATCTGCCTGTTCTGCTCCCTGCTCTGTCTCTAGTGAATCCTCTCACCATCCTCACAGCTCTGGCCTACACCCCAGCTCTTGTATGCATAAATAAATAAATCTTTTTTTAAAAAAAAAAGAGGGAAAAGATTGAAACTAACTGTTCTTTCCTATGAAGATGTGTAATTAAACTACAGATATGTTCATTCTCAAAGATTACAATGCTGTATTTCAAAAGAATGAGAGAAATTTATAGGAACCAAATGTAAACAACTCCAACATCTATTATTAAACAAAAATCAACCTCATAAATGACGACAATTTGTTCAAGGTTACATAACATTTGTTGCAAAGCACATGTACACAGAACAAAACAGTATGGTATATATTTTAGGTGTGCACACATTTGTATGCAAGTGTTAATCACAAGATCTGGAAGAATATATGAAGGGAGTTAGCTCTGGGAAAATTTTGAGATTAGAGCTACTAGGCAATGGAGGCTATGGTTTATCTGTCAAATTTCAATAGTTTTCATGGGAAAACCATTCATGTATTATATCCACACATGAAAATAATTTTAACAGGTAAAACTGTTAAAATTAGGTATTATATGTCTAATGATTTAATGTACACCCAAGGTTTTAACTTTGTTATTTTGTTTTCAGATATTGAATATTTTCTTTAATGACATCTTTTCAAAAAGTGGTAGGAACTACATTAAAGTAGCCTCTGTCACAGTGCGAATAGCCAGGTGAGAGAAAGATGAATGCTATAAAGAGATAGTCTTTTGAAAACAAGACTAAATCTTCGTATGTGATTTTCCTACAAATGTTTCCATTTCATGCCGAAGTGAGATATTGTGCTATTTTGATTTTAAAAACTGCTGATTTGGGGTAAATTTTTATATGACTGAAAAACTTTTAAAAGCAGCATAGCTATGAAAATGAGATATAGTGGGAATTAGTCAGGAAGTGATACTCCAGAAGTCTTAATATAAAGCACACAATACTATATTTATACAAAGCATATTGATATGTATTTTCATAATACTCCTTTTTATGAACAACTTAATAGTTTGTAAACATTTTCATGCTAGTCAAAACCTTAAGTATAAAGAAAAACAACATATTTTAGTTACATAAACCATAGTACATCGGGCATTCACATTTTAGTCATTTTTAAACAGTGGTTCAAAACATAAATTACTCAGGAAATTAAATCAAGAATAATGAAATTCAAAGACTTAATTCAACAGGTGTTGATGCTGGATATTTTTCATTAGTGCTAGGGTTTGTGGCAAGGAGTAAAAATAGAATGAATATTTCTAAGTCTTAAGAAAATTGTATATCTTTGGCTCTTTCATACTAATACAACAGAGCGAAATTTCTTAAAATTTTAGGAAGATATACATGCTGCTAGAAATCAAATACTGACATTTAAGTAATTTAAAATAATATAGATTTAGTTAGGTATACAAGAAAGGCATTTAAAAGAGAGCACAATAGAAAGTATATTTGAGATATAATATTAATAGATGACCACAGTATCAGAAAAATTTCAGGAAAAAAAAAAAAACTTTAGAAATGGCAGAAAATTTTCTTGGTAGAAACAAAAGTTCCAACCAGATAAGGCATGTAAGAAAAACTCACTGCCAAGAATCAAGGCTGAATTTTTCAGTTTTTCAGGGAAATCAGTTGGAAAGTGACCTCTAGTGGACTCTTAGTTTCACTTATAAACTAGTGCTTTTCATTTAAAAAGATAAAAACATGTTTTTATTATAAATTGCTGGTTAATATATTAAAAATACATTTAATAATGTAATGTATTTAATTTGATTGTTTTCAAAATTTAAAAAATCATTATTTCCAAAGGACAAAATCTCCTGATACATTTAAAATGAGGTAAATTTATAGGTTAGCATTGATCGGCCAAAAATTGCATTCCCAGTTGGACAAGGACAGTTTCGACTCATGAGATGTGAACCAGAGTATGTCATTCACACATTCACTCTGGGCCTGAGGCTTCATCTCTCTTAACCCCCACTTTGCTGGTGACCGGCACACCTCTGCTGACCTGACCCACAACACATGCATTTTCTCAAATACTCATATAAAGTTAATCCTCTCTACAGGGGCCCGGACCCTCTACTGAACAAATGCCACAAACCAGCACCAGTTGCTTCCTGACTTCAGGATCTTGAAGGAAATGCATTAAAAGTACACAGTGGAACCAAGATTAATATGGTGAAATAGTAAAGCCAAAGGAGTACTCAGTGAGTTCAAGGTGAGAGTCTTTTCAAAAGTCACTGTAAAATTTTGTTTTATAAAAAATGAGAGATAACCATATATTCTAAAAAGTGAAAAAAAGTAAGAATTGAATAAAAGGACTATTTGAATAAAAGGAAATCATTGTATAAAAGGAAAATGTATTCAGAAGCTACATATTTAAGTAAACATAGAAATTCTGTGTAAGTTCCAAAGCACATATGGAAATTCCCTGAACGTTCATTTTACTCTTTTTAATCCAGGAAAATTGTCAGATAAGTAATCATTTTACAACTTGGAGGTTTTAGAAAGCAAAATTGTACCTGTCATCCTCAATTAATAAAATATTATTTTATAAGATTAATGAAGCCTCAGTAACTGTTGAAAATCTCTACTAGCTCAACCCTACACCTACTCAGTGAAATATTAAAACGGAATCGGGTAAGTTTGGTATTACTTTCATTTATTTTTTAACATATACTTCAAACTTAATTTGGGCTGAGAGTGCATTAGCCAAGATTAACTTTTCCCATCTGACCCATGCTTTGTTTATTCAAACCTCTTAGAATAGAGACTACAAAACATGAATTTTTCATCCTTATTGGTTGAAATTCTTCTAGAACCTAGCTAATTTAGGGGAAAAAAGAGATCTGAGAGGTAACTAAAGAGATAGGATAAATTTTTTCTAAAGTCACATAGATATTTAAAAATGGTCTGGCAGAATCATTGTTAGGCTCTATTAGGATAACATACTAATAAAATTAATATTTTTTTCTTTTTATGACTACAGATTCTTAGTGACCACTTGACAACTTGTCTCACCAACGTATTTGCTCAGAGTGCATCTTCCATCGGTAAGTAGCCAGCTTATCAGGACCTCCCATGCTGCTCACTCCAAGCACAGCGAGCAAACAGGTCTGGCTAGTGTGCCCTAAAGGCCAGCATTCCTGGGCTCGACCAGACCACCAGGGAAGGGAGCTCTCTGCAGTTGTGCTTCCAAAGGCGGGTGAGGGAGTGAATTTTTACCCAAGATGTTTAGAAAAGATAAAGAATCTTCTCTGAGGTGTGAAGGAGTCCACAGTTAAGACTTTAACTGTGCATAGTAAACTTCCCACCTACGGTTCTCAAGGAAATGAACAGTCTGTGTCCCAGGATCTCTCTTTTCAGAGCTTCCCAGCAACAAGTTCTTTGCACAGAAAGAAGACAGGAGATATCTCCCTTCATTCACAAAAGGGAAAAAAGAGTTTGGGGAAGAAGAGATAATGAAAAAGTCACAAAGAACAATAAGGGGGAAGGGTAGGAAAATAATAAATTTTATATATTTAGTGCCTGACATGTGATTAGGAAATCCATTCATTACCTCTAATCTACACTAGCCCTAGATGGTTTCCTACATTCCAGTTCACAAGGGCAAAAACTAAGGTTCGGAAAAGCAAGGTGACTAGCAAACAGCACACAATGCCACAGCACATGCCCAAAGGCAATGCCAAAGTCCTTCGGAATCCAATACCTGCTTTTGTTCCCTTCCCCCTGCCTAGAAAAACAAGAAAGGCAGTGGTCTTTCCTTAAGTCATTAGTAACCTCAGTATCTGAAAGATCATTCTTAGTAGCTTCTTAGTCAATAATTTGGAATTCAGTCTTACCATGCTTCATTCTGCCAATAAATTTAAACAATAAAAAAAATCAATAACACAACAAAACCAAAATGTGTGCTCTCCTCAAGTCACTGAGAAGCCAAATAAATCCAGCCTAGTACACAGAGGTAGTAGAGATCACAGATATAATCTGGAAGTGAAGGCTCTTCCCATGCCTCTGCGGTAGATATGGAAAACATTGAGGCAGCTGCTGTAGCCTGTCAATATATTTTTTTAGAATGCAGCAACAAGAGGACAATGAATTGTGATGATTGGAGATACTGAAAAAGAACAAAGACTTTGAATCTCTGAGGCATTCGTTTGACTCTTAGAACACTAGAATATTCTAGGCTACTTGCCAAATGAGTGTTTGGGTGAATATAAATCAGTTTATTATCATGCATATGTATAAATGTGTACAAAAGGAGTGAGGATTAATGAAACATTTTCTACCTAAGCAGACTGATATTTTATCAAAAAAACCATTGTCAGTTTTGCCAATGTTTTTCCATTTTAACACTTCCCCAATTCTAAGTACCAGCAGTATTTCCAAATTATTTCATTATATTACAACTTCTTTCTATTATAAGCCATAGAAAATGCCTGGAATGTAAGAGTGACCTCAGAAATTGCTTTTAATTTATTATGAAAAAGACCTTTATCATTTCAACTTCTCTTTCCTGGGATGTGCATCAAATGAGTGTGCATTCAGATAATAAAAAGAAAAAATCAATGCTGTCAAAAGGAAGTTATCTTATAAAGATCCAATCCCATGAGTCTGTACTTAGGATTCCTTCTTTAACAGAAATGTAATATTTTAATTATATATAACCAGATAGGGAGTCATCTCATCAATATATGCTACTTACTACTATTTCTCAACATTGCAGGGGGAAATGCTAACTTAAGGAGAACAGTAATGGTAATCAGTTGATAGATACAGATACATTAGATTATGCAGAAATTTGAGTCATAGATCAATCAGGTTTTTTTCAAGTCTATAAAAATTGCTTCATTAATGACATGTGTCATGACCTTGAAATTGTCATCGTCACAGCCAACAGTTGTTTCAGGTTTTCAGAATTCTGATTCTATATTTTATTGCTGAGGTTAACTTCCTAATTGAGAAATTAGAAGATAGATAATAGGCTTGGTCTGTTTATGATATTATTTGTACAGAAAAACCAATAGAGAAGCATTTATGCATTCGAAATAGGCAGGCAATTTCCAGCTTCACATTTAAAACATAGTCTACTATTTTGCTAGTAAAAAGAGAATGAGCAATATTGGCGACAAAATACATATAAGAGAGTGATTATTGCTATGAGAACACACAAAAAGATGTTCTTGGAAGACAAAAATTAGACCCTTCTCAGCTGTCAGAAGCAACTTTTCTAGACTTTATCCAGAAATAGAGTGCTCTGGAAAATTAATCACTTCTCTCTCTTTTGTTTTTTTTTCCTTTGTGTGTGTGTGTGTGTGTGTGTGTGTTTGTGTGCATGCATGCACATGCACGCACATATGGGATAGAAGAAAAATAAGGGAAATAATTAGAAATATTATGATTAGCATTCCTGAGAGCTTTATTTCTCCACAAAGACTCAAACAGAAGAGTTTGAGGATTTGGTTGGCTTTGTTTTGGTTTTAATTAAATAATTTTTTATTGGGGTAACATTGCATTATTACATTATATAGGCTTCAAGTGTGCATCATGATAAATTAACGTTGTCGAGCACAAGTTTGGTATCACTCTTTCCAAGGTCCTTTATGTTATTAATAGTTATAATAATATAGTTTCTCACAACTCATTTTTCTTTGAGTGATCATATCAAACTATCTGCCTGTAATATTTCATGATACCTAACAACTTAACACCTTTTTAAATTTCCCATAGACATATTGAACATTTTCACATCAAGCCTATCCTGTTTGAAAGAAAAAGACTTTCGGTAACACTTCCATCTTAATGCAATACAGAAAGAAAATCTATCCAAAAATTTGAGCCAAAACAACTTGATAACTTAAGCTCTTCCCTGAATTACGTCATCTGAAATAGAACCTTTTTAGAGGGCATACACATAGTAGGGTTAACTAATTAAGGATTGTGACATTCTTGGGAAATACCAAGGCTATTAAAAGGGAAGTATCTTTAAACACGCCCTTCCTTCCCTGGCTTTTGGTTAGCAAGACTCTTACAGAATTACCAAGTAGTTAATACCATCCTTCATGCCTGTTAAAGGTCAGCAACAGTAAATCAGTTAATAGCAACTTCCTAAAAGTTTAGGACAGGAAACAATAAAGGATGCTATATCCAAATAGAATCTGCAAAGATAACTTAGCTGGGTAGAATGTAATTACTGAAGTTAAAATTAGCCAGGTCACCTTACTCTTAAGGGGAAAAAAAAAGCCTGGGAACCTGGCAACCAAATAAATAGATAAGAGCTTCCTTCCCATTAATAAGCTTCTTTTAGTTCTATGCTGAAATGTTATTCCAAAAACATAACACCTATTATCTCACCAATACTACATACTAAACCAAGTTTGAGAATTTTCCTAGATATTATAGAGAACTTGAATTTCAATAAATAAAAGTATGTTTTGAAGATATAATATGAGCATATTAGACTTAAAAATATCTTAAAAGTCATATAGTTCAACTCCATTTTTTTCAGAATAGGAAGCAGGCCCAGAGCTGTAATTTGCCCAAGTTCAGTCAGCTATATTTATATTGGTTGTTTACAGTAATACTGACATTCTGCGAGTTGTTAATGTTTTTATCTTTATCTGTTAGCTATTTTGTCACTTCAGCTAAATGTCTTTGAGAAAGAACATTTTCAATTTTAGCATAGCAATAGCATATGTATATGAGTAGCTGCTAAATAAAAATTAAGAGTACATAACTTAAACATCATAAGTAATCTAGCTGCTAAACATGGAAGACATATTTTAATTAACAAAAGCCTAATTATTCATGATCAAAAAACCATTTTAAACATTTCTTTTACTAACCACTTTGTGGTCTAAAAACTGAATTACAACCAGATGGTTCTGCCTATATACCACTAGGTGGCAATATATCTTTTTCTTTACGGTACTTTTCAGGATATACTGAAAATCCCTCTTTGCTAGTTTATCTCTCAATAGACCCACTGAGGATTAAGGTTAAAAAAACATCAAGGAAGACACATGAGAAATTAGGGATGTATTAAGATAAGGGACAGAGTTTGGGTTTTGAAACCCAAAATCAAAATTAAAATAATAAATTCTGCTTCATGTATAAAGCAGACACCCACAAGATTAGGTCATAGTATTTTAAACTGCACTACTTATTTCCACAGCCTTTTGCAAAACTTTGGGGAAAAAACTTGTTAAAACACATTTTTTAGGCTTATATGTGTCCATGCTTAGAGATTTTTTAAAAAATTGGTTCTTAACTAGAGAGACAATTTCTATTTTCTTTAAAATCGGATTGACTTCAATAAACTATTTGACAAATATATTTGTTAGTTACACCTGCCATGACAAAAACCCACAAATGTGAGACTTAAACCATGGAAATTTGTTTTCTCACAATTCTGTAGGGAAGAAATACAAAATGACGATGTTGGCAAATTGGTTTCTTCTAAGGTCTCTCTCCTTAGCTCACAGATGGGCGCTGCTCACATCTTCACATGGCTGTGCCTTGTGTTATGTATGTCCTAGCTCCTCTTCTTAAAAGAATACCTCCCATATTGGATTAGGGCCTACCTGTATGAATTTATGGAGATAAAAGCCTTATCTCCATATATTGGCACACTCTGAGATGCTAGATGGTGAAAACAATTGAACCCATTAAAAATGATAAATACATATATACAGCATGCCTTATATTTCTAAAGTGAAGTATTATAACATAAAACCAAGAATCATATTGTAGTCAGAAGTTGGAGAACTAGAACTAAGAAAATATCTTAGAGATTATATGATTCTCAATGCCCTCTGCACAATAAAAACTTTAAAAACACCCCAGTGCAGATTTTCTGATGCATTAATTTGGAGCCAAACCAATCATGGGTATTAGTTTGTAATGTTTTTAGTTTGAGACCATAGTGAAGGAACACTGACTTAGACAAGTATTTCCAAAAAGTGGTTAGAGAATCTTCTAGAGAGTTTATTAAAATGCAAATTCCTATATACCAGTCATTGCCACTTTCATTCTGAGTCTCTGAAATGCAGGCAAGTCCATTTACCAAGCCCCCTAGAAATTATTATGATCCTTAAAATCCTAAAATCCCTGAGTGGTCTAACCCTCTCATTTTACAGGTCGAAAGACCGAGGCTTGGGAAGTTCGTTTATCCATACGTGAAGGAATGGCAGAGCCGCAAGTTTAGATATTAAATATTCTGACAGAGAATCTGATTTTTAGCAGAGTCTCTACGCTAATAAAGAAATGTGCGGGGGTCCTCCCTGGTGGCACAACGGGTAAAATCTCAGCCTATGAAGCTGTCTGCAGCCACTGCAGCATGAGTTCAATACCCGGCCAGGGAGCTTCCCACATGGCACAGCAGACTTCTCCTGTCTCGCCTGCTGCTCCCCTCAGCAGTGTACTTCAGTTGATCTGCTTGTTCTGCTCCCCACTCTGTCTCTAATGAATCCTCTCACCACCCCACTCCTCTGGCCTACACCCCAGTTCTTGCATGCATAAATAAATAAATCTCAAAAAAAAAAAAAGAAATGTGTGGACTTTAAGATGATCATGTAACTCTGCCCCCAGTGTTAGACTGCATCTACCTTTGGATCCAAGCATGTCCTGACGAATCTAGAAGCCTAGTAGGACTGGGTTATCACAGCTACGTTTACATTTTTGAAAATGCATTCCAGGACCCATTTTGTACTCAGGTATGTTGTGTTCAAGGATAACTGATGGATTATTGTAAATACCACACAGTCTGGCGCTACCAAGCTCTCTGCCCCACCTGCCTCAGATTGAGGTCCGAGTCTTACATGGAAGGAGACTGTAGTCACCAGTTAGCAAATTTAATGAAATGAAGTGAGGGAAGGGAGTCAACCGCCTGGCACCAGCAGCTTCTGCAGCAAGAATAGGTGGTTTAAAATCAGTATCAAAAAGTTGCAGCCTTTGTGCAGGCATTGACTGCTAGAAGCAGCAGCTGACCCGAGAACTGGAACAAGGAGCAAAACTGCTAGCTCCAGAGTTTCAATCTGCAGCTATTATCCATTCAAAAAGCATGGCTAGAGAGAGCTCTTGGGAGCTTGGTGTCAGTTCCTGAATCAGTGAGGGTCATGAACACACACCTACAAATAAGTTGTAGCACAATTAAATATATTAAAATTTTAAAAATAAAAAGCAAAGCCTTCAGGGGGGGATTATCCAAGAATAGTTAAAACATTTCTCCAAAAAGATTAGCTTTAAGATTTTCTTAAACAGAGCTTTCTAATGCATTTGTATATTATTGTTGTTCAGACTAATGACCAAGATGAGTGAGAAAGGAAGAACAATAGGTTGACAAGTTACACATCATGAGAATCTGAAATTCAATCACTGCAGATTAAAGATATTTAATGTATAAATGTATATTTATAACATTATAGTTCATTTTAGCCTCAATATTCCAGAAAGAGCAATTTTCTAGACTGAGTTACTCCTACATTTAAAATTAAGTCTCTAATGGGCCTGGTGATTGTTCTAATTCTTTCATAGTGTTTCTTAAATTCTTAGAATCACTTACAACTACTTAAAGTGAAAGGTTCTGGGATTCTGATAAGAGTTGTCTAATCTCTGGAGTTGCATTTGAGAATATGCATTTTAATAGTTTCCTACGTGATTTAGAGAGGTCTCTTCCTCTAGGACCCTCATAATGTCTTGTAGATATTATTAGTTTGCTCTGCTCTGTGAGCTCTTCATATCTATTATTTCTAATGAAAATCTCTAAGAATGGGAGTCTTGTGGAAATTATCATCTTCTGGAGTTGTTGACCTTATTGAATCAACGAAATCATGAATTCATTATCATAGCACTTCTCTTTTCTGTCATTTTATTTGACTTTCCAGCTGACCATGCTCCTTGGCCCCTGAGCAGGTTGTTGTAAAGAACTGATAGACTAGGAACTCAGAAGTTATATATGTTAACCTTTAAATTTCTTCTTCTAAATTGTATTCAAAGCAATGTCACCATCCCAGAGAAGAAATTTGTGCTATTTGAAATCCCAAGTACCTATTTCTGAGCTGTTATAAAATTGGCTTAATACCAAAATAAATGTATTTTGAATATTTAAAGGATTTAAGAAATTCAGATGTGAGCTACTGGTAATTATATAACTTGGTGAAACTTGTTCTACCATGCTGTTATCTTTACTATGCATGGAATTAATTTTTGAAAGGTAAGTTTTCTCAATATCTCACTGGTTTTAAGTTTAGGCATGTTTGGAGGCTTAATAAACACTTTCACTGCAGCCTCAAAATCAAAGACCTCTGATTTGGAAGCAGTTTTAGACATTATCACCCTGGGAGAAGAAGTATCTCTGCATACCAGTGCCTCAACTTTTCTTATACTGTTCCAAATGTGGAAACTAAACCCAAAAAAAGCAAATGATGAAAAAGTACTTTTGCATAAATTTAATTTTTTTTTTTTTTGCTATATATTCATACCAGTGGAATTATACACCTTTTTACTGGAAGAGAGAAGACAAAGTGAGATATAAGACAATCTAAGAGAGGAGGCAACTAAAGATGGAGGTTCTAAATTAGAATTCAGACAGTAGATTAAAAGCCCATGAAGTGGGCCTCCCTGGTGGAGCAACGGGTTAAGTTGCAGCACTATGAAGCTATCCAGAGCCACTGCAGCACGAGTTCTATACCCAGCCAGGGAGATTCCCACATGGCACAGCAGACCGTTCCTGTCTCTTCCGCTGCTCCCCTCAGCAGTGTACTTTAGTCTATCTGCCTGTTCTGCTCCCCACTGTGTCTCTGGTGAATCCTCTTACCATCCCACACCTCTGGCCTACACCCCAGCTTGTATGCATAAAATAAATAAATCTTCTTTAAAAAAGCCTATGAAAATAAGTTTTGGGCCTCCCTGGTGGCATAGCGGTTAAGCGCTGTGCTGTGGATCTGTCGGCAGCGGCTATGTAAGTTCGAAGCGTGGCCTGGGAGACTCTCACATGGTGCATGGCGAGTCAGACCTCTCCTGCCTGGTCCGCTGCTCCCCTCAGCAGTCTATTTCCATTGATCTGCCTGTTCTGCTCCCCACTCTGTCTCTGGTGAAACTTCTCGCTGCCCCATGCCTCTGGCCTCTACCACAGCTTGTATGCATGAATAAATAAATCTTTTTTAAAAAAGATAAGTTTTGTGGCATTTACTATTTACCTCTGTCCAGTCCTGCTAAAATATTGTCTCCAAAAACATTTTAATGAACAATTCTAATTTACTCCTCTTTCTAGGAGGGAACCTAAAATAATAACCTCTTTTTTCTTTCTTTTTTCCCTTTTTTCTTCCTTCTACTCTGTTCCCTGAGCATAGAGAGGCAGTAGACGAGTAAGAATGTTCTAACTGAGTGATT
Organism: Scalopus aquaticus; assembly: GCA_004024925.1. Lineage (NCBI taxonomy): Eukaryota > Metazoa > Chordata > Mammalia > Eulipotyphla > Talpidae > Scalopus > Scalopus aquaticus. The sequence goes on along the minus strand of PVIJ01002170.1, from coordinate 29,767 downwards.
TGCTTTCTCAAAGACCTCATAAAATCTTGCCAGAGGTAAAAGCATATCTTAATTCACTTGTTTGTCTAACAGAAAAATAGGTCATCGAATGTTTAAAAAAAAATCACAGTTCACATAAAAGTAACTAAACACAGAAATAAGAAAAACCTACTTTGCGTGTCCAAGTGAGGGTATAACTCCAGACATGATCCAGAAGTGAATCCCTAGAGAAAAATGTTAATCAGACTATATTTTTCCAAATTTCAAACCCTTCAGCATTTGCACTCTTCTAGAACCTTGATCAAGGGTGGGACTGACTTCTTGATTTCTCCCCTGAAATCCACAGTTCTGCTTTCTCCAGAGAAAATACAAAAATTAAGGGAGGATGGAAGGAGAGGAATTTGAAGTTGTTGGCTGGACATGGGAAGAGATGTGGCAGAACAAAGGAGTGTCCCATGAACTTTTCCCTCCAAGTCTCATACCTTTTCTTAGTTCACAAAAGCTATTAATATTTCCCCCAAGAATGTCTCCCTTTAAAAGTTCAGGAAAGAAAAGAAGATATTGTATGTAATCTTCAAATCTCCATTTCAAATGAGGGAAAATATGTGATAAAAATCATGTATTATAGCTGAAGGTCCATTTAAAAACACTAAAAAGGGCCTCCTTGGTGGCGCAGCGGTTAAGTGCTGCGCTGTGGAGCTGTCAGCAGCTGCGATGCAAGTTTGACCTCCAGCCCGGGAGAATCCCACATGGCATGGCAGACCTCTCCTGCCTTGCCCGCTGCTCCCCTCAGCAGTGTATTTCCGTCGATCTGCCTGTTCTGCTCCCCACTCTGTCTCTGGTGAACCCTCTCGCCGCTCCACTCCTCTGGCCTGTACCCCAGCTTGTATGCATAAATAAATAAATCTTTAAAAATAAATAAATAAATAAATAAAAACACTAAAAAACTTGAGCTGGAGTCAGGGGTCCCTTCTGATGACATAGCTGATGGGTAAATATCACTCATGGAGCACCATGATCTGCAGATCCACGGGAGTCTCCACTAGGCACTGAGCACAGCATAGCTTTCTCAGCAATGTGCCATCTATCACATGGTTACCAGGAAGAGAAGTGGGCTATTCTTTTGCATTCTGACCATCTTTTCTATAGTAGGGCAAATTACAGTAAGTACTTCTCTTTTCATTCACACCACCTAAAAAAATTTAAGTACTGGGAGTCTAACTGTACTTATAATTTAAAATTAGTACAACTAAGCCAAATAAAATTATGTATGCAAGGTTTGCTTGATTTTGTTTCTCAAAGTTTTTTTCAATGACTCTCTGTAAGCTTGGCACATAAAGAAGAAACACTGAATAGTTTCATGTACATCCATAAAATCAAACCTGTTGCTATTTACATGTCTGCTTTAAAAATAAGCACATATCCAACTATCGGGCCTCCCTGGTGGTGCAAGGTGTTAAGTCTCAGCCTCTGGAGCTATCCGCAGCCACTGCAGCATGAGTTCAAACCCTGGCCAGGGAGATTCCCATATGAGGCAGCAGACCTTTCCTGACTCACCCGCTGCTCCCCTCAGCAGTGTACGTCAATCGATCTGCCTATTCTGCGACCCTCTCTGTCTCTGATGAATCTTCTCACCCCCTCATCCTACACCTCTGCCCTAGTACACATAAATAAATAAATCTTTAAAAAAATAAGCAAATATCATTAAAGGAAGTCAAGGATACAAATGATTCCTTAGAGAGGTATGAGGGCTTCTTGACTACCAAGGGAGATAAGTTGAAGTTAAAAACTTACCTTTCCTCATGTACAACAGTATGACAAACTTCTACATGAAAGATATTCCTTGCATTTTAAGATATTGCTGGGTGCTCAGTCCATCCATACTATTATTTACAGTTTCAAGTAAAGTAAACCAAGATACATAGATGGAAAGGCCTCCTACTTCAGAGACATTATTCCTTCCATTGCACTGGATTATAGCTCATCTTGCTAGTCCAGGAAAATAGTCACACTAAAACACAGTCCTAAAACATGATGAAGTTGACCCTCAGCATGTCTTTTGGGTAGGTTTTAAGAATTAAACCAAATTAACATATGAAACATACTTAAAATAGTGTCCCCAGTTGTGTGTGTGTGTGTACTAACACGAATATGTACATTTGGATATACAAGTATATCCGTATATTATACATGCGTACTACTATACATGTAGACAATATATACATACGTTGTATATAATATACACACATATGCCTGTATATGTATGACATAAGGGCAAGCATGCATACATGTATATCCCAGTGCAGAAACACAGACACACATACACACCCAACTTGCAAAGAAATAAGTAAATAATAATTAGCATAACCAGTAGAACACCTCTACCAGAACTTTAATCCTAGGCTTTTAAGAGGAAAATTTTTGAAAAGAACTTTTCCCTCAGTTTCTTCATCAACTAGTCCTGGAGAATACACCTGTTTTTATAAAAGGTCTAAAAATGGATTCAAAGTAAGACAAGCAAAAGTCACCAGTCTAAGATGTATGTTTCTGCCTCAATATTCTCAACTCAAGGCCCAGTTGTCAACATCAATTAATTTGGAACAGGCAAACCAGGTAGTCCATCTCCTCATTCCAAACCTACTTCAGTTTATGGTGAAGCTAAATTTTCTATATATACTCTTTTTTAAAAAAAAGATTTATTTATTTATGCATACATGCTGGGGTGTAGGTCAGAGATGAGGGGGGTGAGAGAATTCACCAGAGACAGAGTGGGGAGTAGAACAGGCAAATCCACTGAAATACACTGTTGAGGGGAGCCCCAGGTGTGGCAGGAGATGTCTGCTGCACCATGTGGGAAGCTCCCTGGACCTGCATGAACTCACGCTGCAGTGGCTCTGGATAGCTTCGTAGTGCTGTGACTTAACCTGTTGCACCACCAGGGAGGCCCTATATATACTTTTGGAGGTCTTTTTTCTTTTCTTTTTTTAACACCTTCACGGAAGACAATGAAATTTCCAATTAAGGCCAAAAATACTTCAGTTCAAAAGCCAGGCCAGCTTCCTCTCCTAGCAGAAACTGTGCAAGAGATGGCTGTGTGTGTGTGTGTGTGTGTGTGTGTATGTATGTTTTAGGGACAGTGTGGGTGGAGAGGTGTAGTGGCTCATCCCTTTGAATCTCTAGCTGGGGTATGGACTAGTTTTCAATGTCTAGGAAATTGTTTAGGGGAGTCTTCACCTGGGTTGGTGAAGTCATAGTAGGGGTCTGTTACCAGGATGATTGAGGATCAGCAGAGGATTATGCTCCTAAAACTCCAGGAAATGACCCCAAATCTCCAGAACTTTTCAAGAGACAGAAAAGAACAGAGGTAAGAAGAGACTGAGGGGACGGGGAGTTAAATGAATTCCAGAATATGAAGTTGGGCAAAGGGAGAAAAAAAGAAAATCTAAAACCTCTGGCAGATGTTTGCTGAGGTGACAGCCCTGCGTTCCATGTGTCCTCAGTGGACCTCCTTGCGCTCAGTTTCTGCTCCCATTCGAGCCTTCAGGGCTGCTGTTGCAAGGGGCGTCTAAGCCTTCCTAAGCACCCCTACCCTGGGTCCCCGCAGAGGTAGCCAAGGTCCCTCCACCTAAGCTGCCAGCTCAGTCCTCTTGGCGTTGGGAGTCCGGGCCCATAGAGGGTGAAGAGACTGGAAGCTCCCCATCCACCAGGCAGGGTCATTCTCGGGGTAGGGTACTCAGAATAGGGGCGCGGTGGGGTGTGGACTAGTACTACCTGGTCGGCTTTTCAGGTATGACTGATCTGGGATGTTCAAGATTTCCCTACTCGGTCTTCTAAAGCGGTAACTTGCCGGGAGAAGAAAACAGAAGAGAGGAAGCGGCAGGCGCATAGCATTTCAGAGGCCAGGTAGGCCAGGATGGAGGGAATGAGGAATTCCAGAGAAACAGTCCTTCCCAAACCCTGTCCGGGTCCCCAGTACCGCGGAGCCTGACGCCGGCGCATCTGTGTTCGCAACTGGCTTTCACGTGCTAGAGGTTGCAGCACGTGGGAATCTGGCCCTGGGAAGGAATCATAGCCTAGAAGTGGGCCCGAAACCTCGGGAAATTTGCTCGGGAGAATTCGGGTTTCGACCTCCACTCTCCAATGTCTGTGAACAGGAGCAGCGGCGTGCGTGCGTCCTACCGAGTTCCTCCGGTTGACTTAACGCTAAAGCCCGCAAGCGGATTCTGGGCGATACGGGCGTCCCTCCGCCTACAAACGCCAAAGGAAGCAGAAGGATTCAGCATCCACTCAGAGAACACGCTTGGAGATCGCGGGCTCTAGGCGCTGGGTCAATTCCAGACATTCTGCCCCTGATTAGGGTACAGCAAATATTAATGCAACTACCGGTTAGATTTCCTTTTCCCCGGTCTCTAGGTCCTGCTGTCCCTGTACTCGGAGCTCAATCCACCCGCCTGGACTTTACTGGACCAGCGCAGCTTCGAACTGTCAGGACCCTGTCACCTTGTTTCTTTGCAGCTGCTTGCGGACATTTCTGGCAGAGCCTCTGTCGGCGACTTCAGCTAGCACGGCAGATGGGAGAGTTATGGAATCTTAGAAACTCCCATCTGAAAACCTTCAGACACTGAGGGTTTTAAGATAAACCCGGAAGTTTGAAAATACGGCATTAAAATAAAGCATTTCTGAGTTTGCCTTGGCTCAAGGCAAAACTAACTCTGGGCACATTTCCTCTACGCCTTCCCGCCAAAATGGTCTCGTCGGCAGATTGATCAGCACAGCTCCGCAGCCCTAAAGTGCCTGCCACAAACACAACTACCTGGATCGCCTGGGCGATAGCTCAGCCAAGACTGGGCTTTCTTCCTGATTGTGTGATTAAGTTAATGACCACAAAAAAGAAAACACAGGGGAAAGTCATGGAGTGTCTACATGTATCCTCCAAAAATATGATTTTAAAGGCACGTTTCCCAAGCTCCATGTGTCCCCAATGGATTGCTTTTCACAACGCAGTATTTGCTTACCTTTTGTAGACCTAAGTTCATTTTCCTCTTTTTTATAAGAAAAAGTGCCCGAGAGGTAATGAAGTCACCATAATGAAACAGAGGTTCTGGAAGAACTGAAGAGAAAGGAAGGAGCATGCAGGTTTTTCTGTTCTTTTTTGTTTTGTTTTGTTTTGAAAGTTGTGCCCTAGGCAAATTGGGTTGGTTTGTTTTTAAGATTTTTTTTTTGCTCCAGAGACTCCCTAGCGTCCCAGCACGGACAATTTAGTTGCTTTTCAGGCACTGTGATTTAAGAATCTCTTGAAGCCCATCTTCCCTTTGCCCTCAAATACCTTCCTCACTTCTTGCCATCAAATTTGATTCACCACCAATTTTGGTCTTTTCTCTAGAAAGCCCCCTTTAGGTTTAATCGGAGCATCAATCACCCATTAGAAAATGACAGTTACTCAGTGCTAGAAGTACTTTAAAGATAGGAGAACTTGTCACATTCACTTTAAAGACAAGAAAACCAAGATGCAGAAATATCAAATGATGCCAATGATGGTCTCAAGGAGCACACGATTCCTGAAAAACAGAGCTCAAACTGGAATTCTGAACCATCCTTCTCATCATACTTTGCTGGATATTAGTGTATCAGATCATGCATTTATTGCCTAGGAAAATGAGAGCAGGTCTCAGAAATGTAACACCAAAAAGTACTTGTATGATCTTAATTAACAAAGCCAACCTACTTTTCCCACCATCTTGGTTGACATTATGGATATATATCTTTGCCTTATCCCTGGTCTTTACCTAGTCTTCACCTACTTCCTTCTATAAGCACGACAGTTTCTTTAGTCACCTTAAGATAATGAAGGCTTAAAAATCTTTTTACTGAGACTTTGTTCAAGTTGGCCATTTCAGACCTTTTCATAAGCCTCCTTTCTGGCATAGGGGAGGTATGGAGGGATGTGAAAGAGGAAGAGGCAAGAAAGAACACCTTGTGGTAGATAAAGCAGCACATGTCTATTATAGTTGAACCATAGTGACTCTGAAGATTAAGCTCATGCTGCCATAAGACCTAAAGGATCATTGTTTTTTGGTCTGGCATCTAATGGCTGTTGGACACTGCACATACATCTACATGTGAACACTATTTAGCTAAGAATTATTGTCATATGTGAAAAGTAAAAGGGACTTTTCACAAGAGGAAGAGCAGGGAGAGGAGGAAAGTTGTCAGGTTCGTCTGTATCTTAATGTTCCAGGACCAGTTTTTTTTACCCCCAGACACTGGGCAGCTAATCAGGTCTTTAAAAGAGAAGCTGCGCCCTGCAATGCATAGATAATGTGGTCATGTCACCTTGGTTTCTAGAGAAACTCTCCATAGAAACTCTCCATAACTCTTCAAAGGGCAATAGCAGAATGCTGAAGGGTTTTAGAGTCCAAGATACTCTTCTATGTGGCATCACTAGAACCCAAATAGGGCTTTTCATCGGCTCTCTCTGAACTAGGCCTAAAAATTGTTGTCTGGCCAGTTGTGAAGATGCTAATTACCCTGTTGCTGAAAAGAATGCTGACATCCCAGTGACTGGTCAGCTACATAGCAGTCCAATAAATGATTTGTCCATTGATTACAAAGCCCAATACATTCTAGCCAAAGATTTTCCAAATGATAACCAAACCTTAGCCTCTCACATTTAGTCTCAAAATTGGCTTAACTATGCAAGCCGGGACATGGTTTAACAGCCCTCCCTTATCTCCGTTTCTTTTCAAGGATTCATTGAAAACAGATGGTACCTACTCAAAGTGTAGTCTTTTGCTACAAAAAATTTTAAAAACACTTTCCAAATAGTTGCTTTGAAGAAAATAGTTATTTATTGTCAAAGCATCCAACATACCCGGATAATCTATAAAGTTTAATAAATCTTTCCAGGGATAAAAGAAACACATAACTATTCAGACTCCATTTCACTGGCACAAAAATTACACTTTGTATTAAAAGGAAATACATATTTACATAATGATGACATTCTTCATTGAAGTCCATAATCATTTCATGATACATGCACTTCCCCCTGGAAACTTAAATTGAACGGTAGCCCCCTTTTTTATTCATTTTGTTTATTTTTGTAAGAACACAAACTGTCATTGAGAAATGCAGAAAGCATCTCACCCTCCTTAACTTTATATCTAAAATAAATTTTGCCCTTACATATAATTATTACATCTAAACCGTAAGTGCTTAATAATTTAAGTAGAAACGTATGACAAATGCATCAATATGTTGCAATATATGACATTTTAAAAAATGTACCTTTGTTTTTGGGAAAGTGAAAATGCGTGCATTCAAAAGAAAACCCCTACCCACCCAATCTAATCCACCGTTCTGTCTCGTGTGTGCGCGCGCGTGTGCGTGTGCGTGAGCGTGTGTGTGCAGGTCTCGGGTAGACGCATGACTGAGAAGGGAGGGGGCATGTGTGGGTGTATGCGTGGGAACGTCTATCTCTGGGTGCGGTGGTCACAAGGAAGTGGTGGAGGTCCTTGTGTGTTTGTTCCTGTCGATGGCTTGGCTGTGCTTGTGCGTGCCTGGAGATCTGGGGTCCTTTCCGCGTCAATTATGCGAGGTCATGTGCCTGGAGAGGTGGTGGCGCTCCCTGAAGGACTCATTGCAAATGGGGCACTTGAGTTTCTCCTCCCGCCGCCGCTTCACCAGGGGCTCCATGGCATACTCCTTTTTGTGATGCGACCTCATGTGGTACACCAGGTCGGAGGTCATGCGGAAGGAGGCATTGCACTTGGCGCACCAGTTCTGCGCGGGCAGACACAGCGAGGTGAAGGAGGGCGGCAGCAGGGTGAGCGCCGAGGGCAACTGCAGCTGCAGGGGCCCCGCCGCGGCGGCCGCGGCGGCCGCGGCGGCGGCGGAGCTCTTGGGCCAGAAGGCGGTGGCGTAGAGGAAGGGGCTCTGTTTGGGCAGCCCGCCGCCCGCGCTCGGCAGCGCCCCGCAAGCTCCATTCAAGTCCGCTGCCCCCTGCAGCTTCACGGCCAGAGGGTCGCTGGCGGAGGGGTAGAGTCTGGTGGGGCCCACGCCGTCGCCGGGGTGACAAGGCTCCAGCGCGCCCAGCTTCTGGCCCAGCACCAAGGGGGGCAGCTGCGAGAAGGAGCGCGCCGGCTGCGAGAAGGCGCTTTTGCGCTCGTCGGACGCCGCGCCCTGACCGCCGCCCCCACCGCCTGCGGCCCCCGCGCCCGCGCCGCCGCCGGCGCCGTTGCCGCCCGCGCCCCCCAACTGCGGCACCGAGGTGAAGGCGCTGCCCCGCGCCGGGCTGCCGCCCTCCAGCCGGCCGGGCAGCGGGCCCCCGGGCCGGGGAGCCAGCAGCTTCTCGGCGCCTACGGGCGACGCGGCCACCGGCGTGGAGGCGCCGCCGCCGCCCGCGTCCGGGTCCTCCGCGACCGTGCCCGCCGTGTCCGCCGCCGCCTCCTCCTGCAGCCCGGCCGCGCGGGTCACCTTCTTCACCTCCACAAAGGCGCTGCGCTTCGCCTCGCCCGTCTCGGGGCTGGGCGGCGCGAAGAGGCGGCTGTTCTCCTCCAGGCCGAAGTAGCTGCCCGAGGCGCGGTACTGCTGCGGCGTGCAAACTAAGTCCTCCTTGGAGGCGGGCAGGGGCCGCTCGGCGAAGCGGCCCCGACCCCCGACCAGCCCCGGGCCGCCGCTGCCCTCAGCCCCCTCCTCCGGGAATTTCCTCTTCCCTTTGCCGCCGCCGGTGGCGTTGCCCTCGGGACTCAGCTCCGCCTCCTGGTGGCCGCCGCCACTGCTGCCGCAGCTGAGGCTCCGCGCTGGGGAGCAGCTGCTGCCGCCCCCGGAGTTTTCCAGCTCGCGGGCAAGGTTGTGAAAATCCGTAGATGGCTTCGCGCTGCTGCTGCCGCCGCCAACCGAAGGCGGATTGCTGCCCTCGGGAGAGGGGGCCGGGTAGTGGTGAATGGGGCCGGCTTTGCAGAATTTGGGGCCCGGACCCAACGGTGCCTCCTGTTGCTGCTGCTGCTGCTGCTGCTGCTGCTGCTGCTGGTGGTCTTTGCCACCACCGCCGCCCTCGTGGTCCTTGGTGCCCACGCCGCCGCCTTGCTCGTCTGGAGGGCTCAGATCCGCGCTGGGAAGTCTCTTGGGGCAGCGGAAGCGCAGATGCGCCACGTAGGGGAACTCAAACTGGAAACGTTGGCTGCATTCCAGGCATGTGTAAGGGGACGACCCTGCTTAGTGAGCAAACATCACAAACACACACAGGCACGCACACCACATGATTACTCAGCTTCGTCTCCAGTTTGCCATCACCCCCTTCACAAATCCACCTTCATCTCTCAGGGCCTAAATGCCCGAGAAAAGAACGCCCTGTCTGACCTGGTCTAACTTTCTCTCCTGATTTGGAGGAAAGAGGGAAGAGGCACGAGTGTAGTTATCAAGTTTGTGTTCCCGGATTTACCCTCATGTGTCTCTGTCCCAGCTTCATTCAGAGCTATACGGATGAAGTTTCAGAGGCTTCCTATGCGACGCCCCAGAATGAGTTCCCGCCGCTCCCTGCTGTCAGTCCCCCCCCCCTCCGCTATCTCGGGGCCCCACACGCAGGTCACAAGCCAACCTACCATTCATTTTGCTGTGGGATCTAGAGGGGCACAGCAAGAGCAACTCAGTCAGTTCTTTCCCGTACCAAACCAGCAACTCCTCGTCTTTGGCAATCCTTCGGAGAGATCGGTAAAACAGCTGTCCGTTTTTGATATAGGCTTCGAGATTCTGCTCTTCTTTATCTCTGGCTGATTGGACCAGCCGCAGCCACATAAGACCTTCTGAGGAACCATTTGCCGCTGAAGTGTCTACCTACAGTTTAGAAAAAACACAGGAAAGAAGGTCAGGGGCGGAGGCTTGGGGGAAACCCTTATGCGAGCTGGAGCCAGAGGAACCAGGACCATTTCTTCTGTTACATTTTTTCCCAAAGAATTATCTGACATGAGGCTTCCACAAACTTGATCCAGGTTGTCACCTATCCTAGTGCTTGTAACCAACAGGCAAGACAACCGTCCTTGAAATGCTGTATCGATCATATAGATTATTTAAGTCGTCGTTTTCATATATTGGCCGAATATATTTCCAAATTAGGAAATTTCTTTTACAATTCAAATTAGTGTTAATTTCTTGCAGGCTTACGTCTAAATTATCCCACATGATAAAAATATGAGGAGTTTTATGTGGTTTGGACATAAGATGCAAGCTGAGATCCTAGATATATGCCATGATGCTCATTCCTCTTCCTAATTTTGGCTTAAAAATTAGTAATTTTCTTTGTAAAGAAAGACTAGGAAGTGAGAGGATTTTTATTTTGAAACTCACACATATGGGTTTAATGGTGTTTTGTTAGAACCATTGACATTTTTATTTCAATACAAACTCTTAGCGCTACCTAGTATTACCATAAAGGGTAATATTTAAGGGACGAGGTGGCCTCCTAGGTTGGAAAGCAAATACACCCAATGCTTATTTTAAAAAACACTTAAAGCATGTCTTTTATATGCAAACAGACTGAACTTTAGTGAAATCTCCCAAAGAGTTAAAAAGTTGTGTTCATGACCAGGAAAGCCCAGAACAGAGACACTGATTTAAACCTATCTGGCCTACAAAATCAAATGTCATCTAGCCCAAAAAATCAACTGACAATAATTTGAGTTTAATTTTCCTGTCCCAATTTTTGGTGTGTAAAATAAGATGGCTCCCATTATAGCATTTTCTACATTCAGAACCTCTCTCAGTATGTCATTAGAATGATTCGTAGTCTATTTTCAACAGGACATTACCCTCATACCCTATGCAGCATTGGCCAAGACTTACCCGGAAGATATAAGGGACTGTTCTCTTGTCAGTGGACTTGAGAGCTATGAAAGCTATGCTGTCATACAGGGAGGTATGGCTCAGGACGCAGGGACCAAATATAGCATTCTCAGGAATGTCGCAGGTGGTGTAAACGCTGGTAAAAATATCTGTCAAACATTGTTGGACAGCCTTGGCATCTCCATCCCAGATGCCTCGCTGGATGCCTGAATCCTCCATCACTAGAGACAGAGACAGGACAATGAAGCGAGTTACATTACTCCTTTTGCCTCAATGACCCGAGGGACAACATTTTACTTATGAGACAGATTTTTCTTGAATTTGTCTGAATTTTCCATAGCTCATTTCAGAAATAAAGCCAGTAGTAGATTAAATCGGACACATTTTGAAGATGCCAACTGGGGAGCACTTTCATTTTCTTAAAAAAAAAATAGCAACGATGAGAGCACAGAGTGGACTGATTGCTAGGAGAAAAGAAAACATAGGCTAAGGAAAGAGGAAATTGGTTTTGCACCACTTAGGAGGTACAAATTTGGGGGAGAATAGCAGAAAACAATAAGATTTTTTTTAAACAATAGACTTTCTGGACTGAAAGAAACTTTTAACCTTTGGGAGAAAGCTGCTCTCTACTTATCAATGCACTGAACCTGGTGGTGGGGGTGGGGGTGGGGTGGGGTGGGGTAGGGTGGGTGGCTGTGTGTGATTTGATTTGATTTTTTTTCCAAAAGGGGAGCAGCATTAGTGAGCAGGCAGAGAAAGCAGAGCATGGCGAATGGATTTCAAGTGGAGTGTCAGGGCCACTGATTCTGTGTGAGCTAACCTTTCTCTGTAGCCTACAAGAAGGGACGTATGTCTGCTCATTACCATAATCCAACACTATCCATCCGAGGCTGTAATTAAAAGCAGCAAGTGGAGGTAATTATTTTTTTTCTCGACATGCTTATTTATGGAGGAGAGTGAATCCCAGTTACCTTGTTATACAAGGGAATGGATTGAGTCACATGTGCCTTATGAAGTGAGCAGGTATAGGACTGGCCTCATGGCGGTCCCCAATAGCCTTAAGTGCCCCCTGTCTGAAATACCAACTATGTAATGACTGGTAAATTCTTGCTCCACCAGATAGGACTGGTCTGGGCAAGAGGGGGCAGCTCTGTTTGAGTAGACCTTGGTGGGCTCTCCAGCTGTTTAATCCAAAGCAATTTAGAAAGTAATGCTCTGATGGAGGACTCTTTATTAAGCTGTCATAAATAGATACTGTACTTCTTTTGCCACTGGACACCCCCTATGAGACTTATTTTAAGAAAACAAGTATTTAAATTTAAACAGGCTTTGAATATATCACTCACTTTTTTCTGGCTGAGGAGAAGATTCCCCAAGTTGGTTTTCTCTAATAATGTTGCCATAGGCAGTAATTTATGCCTATAGTGTATAATTTAAGTAGCAGAAGAGAGTAAAGCTTATTCTTTTCCTGCAAAACTGTTCATTATGGAATAATATTAGTAATGCCTATTTTTATCTTAATGTCTGTTAACCAATTGATCTTGCAAGTGTAGTTGCAAGATAGTGCTTCTCCCCCTTTCCAACTAACAGAGCTTGTAACTTTGATCAGCTTCTTTTTCCATTCACCCCACTACATCCCCCAAATGTCAAGTATGGGGCTTTATGTGACAGACAGATATAAGAGAAAATATCTGCTAAGTAGAAAGTTTTACGCTATAACATCTATCCCTGGACATTTTTACCCCACACGGGGTAGCCTTTCTGATGCCCAAATGCAAATTTAAAGACATTTTTAAAAAACCTTCAGAATCTCTCATTTCCTTTTCAATACAATCCTATTCTCTTCTTTCATTTCCCTCAATTCAGCATTTTATGCCCCGATTTCTCTCTTCCTTTTAAAAGTGTCTTTCACACAAGCGTTTCATTGTGCCGGGCGGTCGCCCCGTCACTTCGGGCAACAGCAGGGACGCAATCATTAAAATGCAGTTCTACCTAACAATACGGTGAAAAGATCCTCGCTATGCCGGGCTAATAGGGGACGGCGTCGCTGCGACCGCTGCCACGAGCCTCCAGCCGGTTACAATAACCACTGCGCGACAGTCTGGGCTCCCTGCGCACCACCGTCTTTGCCACCCAATCTTTCACAGATCTGCATCCTCCTCATGGGCTCCAGCGTCTTCTGCAACACCGGGATCCTACCCAAGCCAGCTGGACTCGCCAATAGACCGCTGCAGCCGGCTGCTCACCATCCCCTGTAGGCAGGCATTGTTTGGTGGCCGCGCGCTCCCCAGTCGTTAGCTTCTCCGGCAGAGTGCTCCCCACCCGCTCCTCCCTTTGTATAATCTTATTGATAGTAGCGAGCCTCTCAGCAATTATTTCTCCCCTCTCCTGTATAATGAGGAGACAGAGGACAATTTTTTTTTAACTCTCCCACCAAACCTTTCTTTCTCCCATCCCCCTCCCACATCAGAGCAAACAGACTTACCAGGATTATGATCAGGGTTGAATCGCCCAGATAAGGCCACCTGAAACCGGGAGATGCAATCCAGTGCTTCTCTTATCTATTGTATCAGTGTATTTCCATGTCAAGAGGAGTTGGTGTTGCTGTCTTCTACGCTCAGCCTAAAGAGATGAGAGACGAGGGGCGAGGAGGGCTGAGGAGAGAAGAGAGAGGAGATTGAGAGAGAGACAGAGAGAGAGAGAGAGAGAGAGAGAGAGAGAGAGAGAGAGAGAGAGAGAGAAGAGGAGAGAGTTGTACAGATGGACCCGATGCAGTGACTGACTGGCACGCAGACACACACTTTTTGTTTGCTGCACATAATCTGCCCAATGACGCGTGACAGCCCACGTCCCCTCCCTTTAACTCTTTACTGGTCTGGGCGCTCCCTCCGGCGCCGCCAGCCTCTCTGCGGTCTTTCAGGCCTCCCTGAACCGGGCAGGTCCTGAGCGCCTTGCCCTAGTGGCAAAGCCTCTCGGAGTGCGACCCCTCCCGCCTCTTTCTAAAGCTTGGGCCCTCTGGGACTATTAAGAGGGGAAGATCATTTCAGGGTCGGAAAAAGAAGTACTAGAAAAACTGGAGAGGGCCTCTCACGTTTGTCTTGGCACTTGGAGAACCTTTGGCAGAGAGCTGGCCACCCAGCGCGCTCACGGAACCCTCATGCTTTCCCTAAGCCTAAATTCTGTGAAGAGGGTCGGGGTTGAAGATTAAACCGGAGCGATTCTCTGGACTTTGAGCAGCGGCTGATTTGCGCAGCTAGTTGCCTGGGGGTGATCACTCCAGCTCTCTCCTGGAGCGCTCGTTCTACCAAGCTCCTCCGCTCCAGATTCGGAAAGGATGCGCTCTGGTGAGAACTGGGCTCAACCTACACTTGGGCCTGGACTTGGGGTAAGGGGAAAGGAGTGGGGGCGCTACCAGACCTCGGGGAAGGGTTTCCAGGGGTCTTCTGGTCCCAGGACACAAGTACCCGGGCTGGAAAGGGATGAGGGGAGATGAGTGGAAAGAATCTGGACTCAAAACTGTTCCGCCCTCTACCTGGCACGTTTTTGCTTAGTCCTGGAGTGGGGTGCACAAGGAGAGCAGCGGTATTCTAAAACCTCGGGATGGCGGAGGGCGTGAGAGTGAATCACAGTAAAAATGATTACCGAGATGGGCTACCTAGAGACTTTCACATCCAGCGGGTGGTAGATAAGTGGATGGAGTTTCCGCCGCGGTCTCGGGAGCCTCGTTTGTGCGTTAAGCCACTTAGAGGCGCTGGCTTACCCCTTTAGTGAAGTAGCTGATGCTAATGACTTGAGGTTCTTAACAGCCTGCAAGTTGACTCTTTCAACTGGGGCTGCAACACATTTTCGCTGGAGGTTCTCAGGGTCCTTTTTTTTTGCCATTCAACTCTTTACTCCTAAGAGGAGACCTTTGAATGGTATAGATGCCCACTCCCTCGGCCTCGCCTAGCAGTATTGAAGAGGGCAATCTGTTAACTTTAGGGTAAATTGGATCGCCAGTCCTCTGAAATGGTGGAAGCAAACCCACGGCTTAAGAAGGAGACAACTACGTTTTTATCTAGTAATGAAATAGGGTAACTGAACCGAGGGTTGATAAACAGCAGTTTAAAAGGGAAAGGGGCATACCGTGTTAGTTGGCTCCTCTCGAAGCTCTAAGATATCCCTCCGGAACCCAGAGGGGCAATCAGGTACTAAACATCGTTTCTTACAGGTGCCTTCGGTCCAGGGAGGCCAAGGAAGGATTTTGCTGAGTAGAAATGAAAAAAATATACGGGGAATTTCCCAGAGTTCTCGTTTCCTTGGGGTCTCTCTTCCTCTTTATCTCTCTTTATTTCATCGAACCCTAGTCAACCCCACCCTCGCCCCCATAAATTCTGAGTCCTTTTGGTCTGACAGTCTCTGACTAAGATTAAGCTGGGACTCTCAGAAAGTAGACTTGCCTTGCAAAACCCCCAGATATTGGGGGTTTAATTTCCAGGTTTGCTACTGACTTTTCAAAGAAAGCTCTTCGACTGCAGTCCTCTTTCATCTTAAACTATCATTTCTCTTATGCATATGTGCAGTTAGTTTGGCTAAAGGCGACTCATTTCCAATACTGAGGGCACTCATATATCTGAATATAAGGATCTGCAACTGTAGTTAGCCAATTGTTTAATGACTGGCTGCTTCAATCCTCTCTCTCTCTCTCTCTCTCTCTCTCTCTCTCTCTCTCTCTCTCTCTCTCCCTCTACTCCTTCTCCTCTAATCATTTATTTTTAAGTGTGGGAAATTAGAAATGTCAAAAGAATTGCCTCAAATATCTGTAAACTTAGAACTGAACAATAGTGATCCTACACTTAAAGTGAATTCAGAGAAGAGAAGGAAAGAGTAGGAAAGCCACAAGTATAAGCAGCAGCAAGTTATGATAAAGAAGTAGTCATGAGACAGTTGTGGTCCCATAAGCATACAGTCTGGTGCAAGCATAGTGTAAGGGGGGGGGTGTTAATGTCCCTGAACCTAATTCCTTGAAACTGTCAAATAGAACACTCCTTAGCGCCTTCTTTTGCTTTTTTTTCTAGAATAAAAAATTTCCCTTTCTCGGGAAAAGTCATCTGTCCATGAAAACCACTTAAAAATTATCTTATATATGTAAATATAAAAGTAGTCATTCCAGAATGTGAGCATTTAGAAAATCTTAAACTTTAAATAAGAGGCACCTTTGTTTCCCCTGGCCTTTCCTTTCTTAAATATAAAATATACTTATGTCTCCTTTGAGGTACTGAAATCTAGACTAAGTTGAGGATGGTATAGTTTTACCTTCCAAATCTCAAGCTAGGAAATAACTAAGACTCTGTATTTAAGAGGGGAAAGATATGTTGAGAATCTGGCCACCCAATGATATTTTTTCCTACTTTCATGTTTCTGCTCCTTATTTAGTTTCCCCCATTGATTGCCAAAATAAATAAGTAAATCCCTAAATGAAAGAATTTATGACATTCTTTCTTAGGTAATACATGTCTGATATTAAAAAAAAGGCTACCCATTTAAAACTTAAAATTCCCATTTAGAAGTTATTTTTCTAGTATTTCATGGTACATATTTTGCTTGGTAATATAATTGTCTCAATGGCAATCATTAATAAGAGCAAATTACTTATCATTTTCTAGAAACTTATGGGCCAAAAACCTACTTGGAAATCACTCTGCATTATTACTTACTGGAATTCACTGATACTAAATGAAGGGTTGAGGCACTTATCCAGCCTCAGACAGTACTATAAAAATGCATCTCAGTCAATAGTTTTATCTACTTCACATGGAACAATGAGTTTATGCATGCATTTGGCTCTCTTTTCCCCGGGATTTTATTTCCAATTAAATGATTAGAGAGATGGCAAGCAAGAGTGAGAATATGTTCACCTTGTTCTACTCTAGCAAGGTTTCATGCAGTTATGGCAAAAATAGGTGTGTAGACAACTACAGCATTGTTTTGGAAAGGAAGGTTGGAGATTGATAAATGACTCCCGAGGTGGGGCCTTTTATGACTTAAGTGAGAGAGTGGAAAAAGTAAGAAATTAAATCTGACTCTTAGAGACTATTAGAATGGAGGTGCAGTTTCTCCTCTCGTGTGAAGAAATGGGTCCCCAAATAGCTGAACTTCTGTGACATGAGACAAGAGAAGCCTACATAACTCAAAGATAATAACCATATGAGAATGAAAATATATTGTTGTTTTCCTCTCTCTCCCTTTCTAGGTCTTGGTTCATCCCCTTCTAATTCTATTTCCAAAACACAGCACCAACAAAGGCTTAGTTATAAAAAAAAAAAAATTCATGGTGAAAGAGCAAATGCATTGGAAAACAAGAGGATGCCAACGAAGTAGGAAGCAGACAGTGGAGCCTTTTCCCTAAACTTATTAATTTCCCACCAGGAGATTTCTGGAAGGGGCCATGAGGGTGATGGAGGCAGAAAATGGAACTTTATGGAGAAGTATTGAACTACCTAGCTTTACTGTCAAGAATAACAACTTTCTAAGGGATCAACTTGACTACTTGTACATGAAAGGGAAGCAGAAACGTTGGGTGGATGGGGAAAACACAATTTGTAGAGGGTGGTTAGCTCATTTCCTCCCATATTTCCTTTATCAGGAGATCAATACTTCTTGGGTGTAAAAAGAGAATGAGAGCTAATCTTGTAATTTATTTCATTTATATTACATCTTAGTGAGTCAACAAGGGTCAACATGCTATACTGGATAAAGGTTTATGGAGATGGGGTATTTTGTTTTTTATAATTATACATGGGAGTCTTAGTTTGGTTCTGCTCCTCACCCTATTACAGTTGGTTCATCAGGTGATAAATAGGTGACAGTTTCCTAGGCTGGTCCTGGGAAAGCCGGAGACACCTGAGATGGATAATTTTGGAACCTGTGAGGAGAAGCTCTAGGCTTCAACTGCTGTGGTTACTTCCTGATTCACATTTTCTCTTTGTGGCTTTTCCTCTTTCTCAATAAATGCTAGCTGTTTTTTAGTCCTGTTCCTACTGCTACTACTATTATTGTTATGATTTTAACTTACCTTTCTCAAATTTAAACCCTTCTCTCTGAGAGATCTTAACTTCCAATTGCCCATCTTTTGGAATTCAGCTGAAAGCTGGATATTCTTTCAAAGTTTTGTGTAATTCATTTCCTCTCCTGAGTCTGGATTGTAGTCAGCTGGCTTAATAGCTTCTGAGTATGACTTCTACAGTGGCTAACAAAATGGGATGATACTGAAGACAACTACCACAGACCTGAAATCAATGCCTCATCCTCACTTGCGTGTGAGTCACCTGTTAACCAGATCCAATATTCAGCATCCTGATTTTGTGGGTTATTGCAGTAATTCCTGCCACAACCAGATGAGTTATCTAGAGAGTTTGTAATTAATATTCAGTTTTTCTGTAAAATCCATGGGTTACATACAAGATCCTTACTAGACTGAATTAC
Organism: Scalopus aquaticus; assembly: GCA_004024925.1. Taxonomy (NCBI): domain Eukaryota; kingdom Metazoa; phylum Chordata; class Mammalia; order Eulipotyphla; family Talpidae; genus Scalopus; species Scalopus aquaticus. Next base: position 11,485 of record PVIJ01002170.1, on the reverse strand, counting down.
TACCACCTATGAAAAGATCTCAGTAGGAGAAGTGGAGTGGGAAGAGGAAGTATAGGTGGGGCTATACTCAGCCACTCTTGAGCCTTTTCACCTGGCAGTCCACACTTTCCAGGCAAACTAGGAATCAAGGGGTTTCCAGAAGTCTCCAATAGATGGGAGTATCAGATTTCTAGAAGATCCATTGCAGGCCTCAGGAGAGGTACCAAGGTGAAAGGCTCTAAATCAAATCTCACCACACAGCCAGGAGAAGGGACATCATTCCAATACTCAGTATGCAAGTTCCACTCCTTTTCCTTTCTGTTTTAGGCTGTATATAATGCTGAGTTACAGACAGGTGCTGAATGACACAGTGTGTCCGAACTGAGCAGACTTGATCCCCTGGCACCTTACTCCAGCTAGTCCTCGGATGTGAAGACTTAGATTGTGAACAGAGCTGGGGGATGAACAGCAGCAAAGAAGTCCTCTCCTGGGAAAAAGGTCTGGTAGGGCATGCATATGCCCAGGACTTTCTAACTTGAAACCCACCCTGGAATACATTCCTGGTCTAAGGAGAGAGGTAGACATCTGGTTTTCTCTGAGGAAAAGGGAAGCAAAAAAGAAAATAAAGCAAATTGATTTGGGGAGTAAGACATCAATTAGTAACCACAACAGTGATGATTTACATTGCTTTGTTAGGGTATTAGGAATACAGCTTAGTTTCTTTACCTACTATGTCTTCATACCCAAATTGTTCCACTGCTCATATTGCAAACTGGACTGTGTGAAAATGTTTTTTTGTGATTTCAATTCAAATGAACTGCATGTATTTCGTGATTTAACGCAAAGGTATTAAACTAGCATTGATGGTGAAATGCCTCCCCAAACAGATGGAAAATCTATAGCTTTTAAAAGATTGTCATAAATGCTCAAAACTATCAGCATAAGTCTTCAATTCTAATACTTTGAGAAGTGGCCTCTTAAAAAATTCAAAGATCAACTTGTCACAAATAATAGTAATAGTATGATTATATAAATGAAGCCATAAACATTACAAAGTGGCAGAAATAATAGATAGGGATTGAAACATATTTGTTCTCTTGAAACATATTTGTTCTCAGATTTACTTAAAGTCTTCTGCTAATGTAACACAAAGGTAACCAAGATAGAATTTGTAATCTCTTCTAAAGTTTCAGGGGGAAACCCATATTTTAAAAATAAATGATAGAATTGTCAAATAAAGCATTCTCAAGTTCCCCAAAACAATAAACATATTGAATATAAAGATATGGCTCTTAAGTTTTCCTCAAGGTATACAATTCAGTTTAGGCCTAGACAATTTTATACCTGATTAGATGTGGCCGTGTGTGTGTGTGTGTGTGTGTGTGTGTGCGTGTGTGTCAACCGGTGAGTGTTGTTGAAGGTAATAATTGAAAAAAAAAACTATCAGGACTGCCATTTTTCTTGGCCTCATATCCATAAATTAGTCAGTGTTTGCTTGTTGCATGTTTTCATCTAAAATGGTTTTGAAAAATAGTTTGTGTGGTAATGTAAGAGAGTGACGTCCTGGAGAAGCAAAACTGAATAAAGTTCTAAACAATATATTTTCTACACATATAAGTTTAATATATAGTACACCTTGTATGTATGTGATCAGTTGCCTTATGGCATTATCTCCATTCTAAAATTTTACTTGAGATCTCAGGAACTTAATGTTTCCAGACTAGTGGAGACCCCTTGAACTTGTGGAAATATCCTGGGCAAAGTCAAAATGCTGAGATTGTAAAGGGTTCCATTTCTACCTGGGGAACTGAATTAACTGCTTTATTCCCAAAGCCACTAGCAGCTGAATTTGGACCCAACATCTTGGCACGGAAGTACCTGCTAGTTGTAGACAATTCCAGATGTCTGGATTCTCAGTATAAGGCAGTGCGACAGTGTTAGTACACAGAACATTTAATGAGAGCTAGACTTCAACGTGGGGAAGCAGGTGTCCTGGAAGAGACCCAGGGAGGACATCACCTGAACAGTACATCAGGAGCAGACATGCCTCCCAATACATTGGGGTGATTCATGAAGGAATTCAGAGATCTGACACAGGACCGGACCTGGGAAGGACCTCACAAACCACCTTCAGCTCAGAGCTGGGGGGTGGGCTCGCTCTTTCAGAAGCGGCGAACGCAAACCATGAACTTGGGGCAAAAGAGTCCATTCCACAGCTTAGTGCGCCCTAGAAAAGCCCTGGACAAAGCGCGACCCGGGAAAGTGAAAGGCCTGCCGCGATTCCCCCACTCTCCAGCTTCCCATCGCTTCCCTGAATTGCAGCACCAAAACTTGCCTCTTCCCAGGCAGTCACCTTCAGAAAGGGCGCATAAAGGCGGGGTTGCGGGAACAGCATGCTCCTTGCCTCACCACCCGCTCTTTCCACCCTGGGCCTCGCTGGTGTCCCGGCTGCCTCTTTCAGAGAGGTGGGTCCGTGTTCCGGCTGGGCTGCTAGTGACTTCTATTAATCTTGGTGGTCCTCCGCAGACAAACTAAGGAAGAGCTGCCTCCCGGGTCCCTGTGAGGACTCCGTGAAGGAAGGGGGCAGATGCCAGTGCCCTTCGAAGATGGTGAGGAATAACTTCCAAGAGCTGGGGTTAGTTTCATTTCAGAAGAAGACTTCCCAAGAGGTCTCAATGCCTTCACTAAGGAACCTTCTCCATTGTTAGAAATCTGGAGAACTGACCTGAGAAAGATCCATGATAGAGTTCAGATCACAACTCCATTAGGGGAACTAGACTCTCTGGAGCTGGGTGGGGACCAAGGCTCTGTGCCCCTCCTCTTTCTTGAAGATTTGTGGCTCGGTAGAAGGGCTCACAGGGGGCTGCCTCAGCCCTCCACCAAGCCCAAGTTTAGAGGTGTGGGAGGACGAGGCCCTGAAGGGGGGGGGGGAACGCCCTATTGGCCAGCACTCCCACTTCAAGACATTTGGGTTCCCATTGGGGCCACTTTCAGGCTCCATTCCAGGACTTAGCACGTGCCACAGCATTGTGGACCCTGAGATCGAAAAGCCCCCAGTGCCACCCCAGTGCCACCCCAGCACCTACCCTACACCCCCTCTGCCCCCAGCCCCCAGCCCCATCCTGCTTCTGCGCAGCTACAGACCAGAGCAGGAGAGTTAACTTTGGCCGGTGCCTATGGCCTCACACTCTGCAAAGCCTCTCATCCAGGCCAGGGAGTTGGTAACAGTGATCTGCTCTGAGCCCTAGGATCTGAGAGGCAGTGGACAAGAGCTCGAAATTTGGGGTCCTAACACTTAAGTGTGAACCCCAGGTTTGTGATCTACCTAGCTGAATGTCTATAAGCAAATCACTTAGCCTCCAGATTTTAATTTCCTCATTTGCACAGCCTCATTTCCCCCAAAACATTTATGTCATAGGTGGTTGTGAATATTGCAAGGGCAAGTCTAGGTTTAGATATCAGCTGGACCAATATGCTGGGGTTAGGTACCCTCTCTGTGCTACTGTTTTCTGTGAAGGAAGGGAATCCATGAAAATGGGGTAATAGTACTAAACAAAAAGGGTCATACAAATTAATCCTGACAGAGTATTCATCTTAGCACATAATAAGAGCTTAAAAAGTTAAAAAGTTAAAGCATCTTAAGGCCTGCTACATTGAAATGCTGGTCAATATAACTTTAAAATCTTAGCTCTCCTGCTCAGCACTTTTTCTACTCTTCAGAAAGAAAGAAATGGTGCAAAGGTGCATGTGGCTACGTGGCATGGTAGAAGACTGCCTGCATGGGAAATAGTAACGTGTGGCAGAAAGTATATGACACTTCTGGAAGCTGTGTGCCTTTTCCCTTCTGACATTTCCTCTTCAGTTACCAACGACATGGTAAAGGAACAGAAAAGACAGGGGAAAGTAACTTTCAACAAATGTTTCTTAGGTAAAAAATAGCACTTCAAATATTAAGGAGACAAGGAGTTTCTGAGTGAAATGGGAGGCCCAGAGTAGGAGTTGGCTTCCATCTCTTTGTGCCTGGTTGTCAGTAGGCATGTTATGAGCATCCTTTGTGACTTTATGTTATGGCTCTTGGGAGGGATGATCTCAGGGGATGGGAGAGAGAACAGCACCTTTCTAAGGAAAGAGGTTGGGGCATAGGAGGAACAATGGAGATGTACCCCCCCAATGGACAGTATACATTCAAGCAGCAGACACACCAGATTCAAGAGAAGTAAAAATGTGAGGGGGGGAAGAAAAGAAAAAAATATATATGTAAGGGGTGAATTAGACCTCCAGTGGACATTTGGAAACTATATTCCCCAGTGCCCAAAAATGCAACTGGAAAATTCAATTCAATGACATCTCTGAATCATCCTTTCAGTCCAGATCCTTTCAGAGTGGGGAGTCTGCCTTCATCACTTATGCCTCATTACTGCCCCACTCTTTGAATACCAGTGCTCCCTCTGACTTTTCAGATGGTCACACTTACATCTCTTTTTGTTCTCTAAAGATAAAAGGATAATGGAGGATGGTGTTATATCCAACAACTAAATAGGCCATCTAGGACTACATAGCCCCCAAGAGCTATCTCCCTGAGGGCAGAGATGTTGCTGCAGCAACAAGAACCTAGGGTATTTCATATGTTTCTGACCCTTCATTTCTTCTCAGGCCATGACTAAAAAGTACTGTTAGCAGAAAGCAGCATAACATAAAATAAAAGCAGTTCTTCAGTGTTTCAGTCCCTCTGGGCAAATGAGACAACTGGTGAGAAGGAGCCTCAACTTATGAAAGATTTATTTTTCCTGGCCATAAATCTCATCCCCTTGTTCCTCTGCCCAACGAAGCATGATAAACTCCTTTTCCATAAAGTATTCAGTATTAGAGCCACAAAGCTCCCCCAATCAGTAGCCATCTGCTTCTACCATAACTGCTGCTCCCGAAGCAGGGAAAGCGGCAGCAGAGAAAGGGCATCACTGTTAGGCTGCTGGACAAATGAGGAGACTGAATAGCTTTGGTTTTCCTTGTGTATCTGTATCTATAGAGACAGGAGAAGAAAGGCTGCATTATATTGATACAACAATTGTAAAACAAAACATGGAAGAGGCATCTAAAGGGCAATATCACATGCATCAGGGGTCCCCAGATAGAAGGGGAGCTAACAGATTTATAGAAACCTTTAATTGGTTTTCAATTGAAAGCTAAAGAGGATGAGTTGAAGCTGTGAAGAGTGGCAAAGTGCTCTCCTTCAGCCGTCTGGGAGGCGTGATCGATTTCATGGAGTGAGAAAAGAAGAACCCGGAACCCACCAGACGCCTCTGGAGGGCAGGGAACTGATTCCGTGTTACCAGCTTTCCTCTTTGGTCAGGGAATTACTGATACGATCATCATAACAGAACCTCCCTATCTTCTACCCCCTATCAACACCCACCCCCTGCCCCGCCCCTCCCAGCTTCAGACTGGTAGACAAATGGAGAAAAAATGCAAAAGGAAGTCTAACTTCCCATCCCAGAAGAAATAGACGCCTACCTAAAATCACAGGGCTTAAAACCTGCCACCCGTTACTGGGAGAGACATCTTTGAAAGAAAACGGCATACAACCCTGACCCAACCCAAGTCTTCTCTTTCCTCTTCTAGACTAAAACAGGAAAAGCTAAAAATCGCAGGGGGCTCCACACTGCGTACGGCGAGAAGCCTGAGCTTTCGCCCACTGAGTTTCCGAACTGCTCTTTTCACTTAGTGGGCACCACACGCCTTTGCTTAACCCCTTCCTGCACCGTGGCAGCGGCCCCCACCAGCAGCGGTGGGCAATGCCCACCCACACAGCAGTCCCAGACCTCCGTTCGTCAGTTCCTAAGGCTAATTTATTGGCCCGACCCTCCATTATCTTTTTCGGTTTCCTAATTAATCAAAGATAAAAGGCAATGGTGCAAATTACGATTATGAGGGAGCTGAAAGAAGGTTTTGAATAAAATGGGAGAAGGGAAATATGATTAATTGAACGACATGATAGTGAAATCGTAAGAGCGAGAACAGACGTCAGGAGATCAAACCTTGACCCCTGCAAGTTATGGGTGGCTCCCTCTGCCTACCCCAGCACCACAACAAGGGGACAGTATCTAAATTAGGTCACTCAAGTCCCAAGATTTGGGAGAGGAAACTGGATCTTCTCTCGAGCTCCAAACCTTATATACCAGGCTCCTGCTTCTCAACTAGCTCCACCCTTCTTTCACTCACTCCTCCCCAAACGCACATTCCAACGCCACGCTGGGAGAATTTCGGGGTTCCTGGTCAGTGATTCTCCATCCGGAGAGCCTTTTGATTTAAGTGCATTCCATTATTGCTTTACCGCGCTACAGCTCTCTCCTTTTCCCTTGTTTTTGAACAGTCCTTTAGCGAGGCTAACTTTGAGAAACTGCAGGAAAACAAGTTTAGTAGGTCAGATTGCATTTACTCCCGTAAGGGATTAATAGAGCCCTTGTCTGATGCTGCTTTTCAGAATTACGTTCGGGATTAAAAGACAGACAGGGCACAGGCACACATTTTGTATTCACTGGAGGTTGTGATTAATGTTTCCGAGGGGATTTGTGCAGGGAGCTTATGGAACGTGCTCTCCGGGGGCCTAATGCCCGATGGCTGCAGCCCAGGGGCGAGAGGAGGGTGCGTGGGCACGCACCAGCCTATTGAGGTATTAGAGAGGACGCTGGATGGGCGCGGGTCGCCAGAAGCGGTGTCCTTTTAAAGACCCCACTCTCTGCCCCCAGTACAACTTTTTCAGATGAGAGTAAAGAAGACAGTCCGGGGAGGTGGACTTTAGATCTTTTACGGACATATGTCCCTATGACAAGTTGACCTCGAATGCCCTGACGGCTGAGTGTGACACCAAGCAACTGGACTTCATCCATCCGTCTAGTAAAGCTATCCGAACTTCTCATACAGAGCAGGCGCTGCTCCCAAACGCTTCACTCAACCCAAATCAGAGTCCCCAGCCCCTAGTTCAAAAGAGAATGATCTTCCTTAATCGACCCACACCCTGCCAGCCACCATTCTAAGGGCTGCTTTCGCGGCACCCGGGAGGCCCTATGGAGAGGAGACAGAGTCTTGGCATGAAATGCAACCCTCTTCTCACCACCGTCCACTGGACAAACCCTTCCAGAGTGGGTGAAGGGACAAGGGAAGAAGAGGAAAGTTCCAGGAAGCAAGGGGGAGGTGGAGAATAAGAAGGGAACTTGGCAAGCAAACACAAAAAGAGAGACGCAAATAGGAAACGCGAGAGAGGAGTGGAGTGAGAATAGAAGAGAAAAATGGGGTAGGGGGTGGTAGCAGCTGGCGGGCATTACCTCTCTTTGGCAGAAGGGGGCACCTTTCTGGCCGAATCGACTTCCACTGGACTGGGGCGGGAGCCGCAGGAGAGCCCGCCCTTCAACCCCGGCTCCGGGGTGCCGGGCGCCCTCTCCTGGCTGCTGCGCCGCGGCTCCCCGCTGTCCCGCGGCAGGCCAAGTTGCTCCGCCCGCGGCGCGGGGGATGCGGTGCTACTGCGGAGGGAGATCTGGGGACAGAGTTGGGGAGTGAGGGCGGTACCGGAGCGATCAGGCTCCTTCTTCCCCTCCTTGCACTTTCTTCCCCAGCAGCTTCCTCACCCGGGGCCTGCGGGACTCCTTCCCTGCCAGCACTGCTCCCGCGAGCCCCTGGCGGCCGGGCCCCCGCCCCAATCCCAGCGGGTGGGGGTGCCCGCCCTTCTCGCCAAGCGGTCCGGGTCTCTGCCGCAACAGCTGGGAGGGAGGGAGCGACCGCCGGCTGCTGCGGGGCGGCGTCTGGGGGCCGCGAGCCGAGCGCGAGGAGCAGCCATCTGGAGCCTCGGCAGCGGGTGGAGGTGCGGGTGCAAGGAAGGGGCCTGGCGACGCGGCCCGAGGCGGGCGAAGGGAGGATCTGCGCATGGGAGCGGCGCGCGGCGGGCCGGAGTCCCATAGTTCTAGTGGTGGGAGAGTGGATGGGAGGCGGGTATGGCCCCCTGGGGAGGAGGAGCTGCGGCCTGCCCAGTTCTAGTCTCCTGAATTCCCAGGCTCTCCAACTAGCATAAGAACTGGGGACCTACTGGGCAGTCCTTCCCCCCACCCCGCCCCCTAGTCTTTTCCCCATGGGAGTGAAGATCTGAGGGCAGGGTAAGGGATGGGTGAGGGCTGCAAAATATCTCCCACAAGCGCACAGACCCGCTGTCCACCAGGAGTGTTTTTCTCATTTCCCTTTCCTCCCACCTGGTCCACCCCACTCCAGGAAAAACTTCTCTCCAAAAGGCAAAGATTTTCAAACACTTCCACCCTCAGACAACTGCGGTAGCCAGAACGTGGGACAGGCACCGACAGGATATCACCCTTGGGGGTAAATACTCTCCAGTGTCCTGTGGAAGGAGGAAAGGAATGAGGATGAGGGGCTGCCAAAGAAACGCGATGTAGAAAATGCGTGCTTGCACATTTACCACGGGGAGGGAGAAAGTACCTGGGGCGGGGGGAAACTGAGCAGTGTACTCCTCTCCCCTCCTTTCATTTCGGACCCTTCCAATGTTTTCTTTTGTTTTCTCTGTGTAACTTTAACTTTTAAAAACCATTTCCCTTTCTTGAGTTTGGATGGAGGCGGAGAGCATACTCATGGGAGGAAAAAAGTAACGTGTGTGGTAAAGAGCCAAGGGAGATGTTCAGAGGACTCAAACCTTTAGCCTCGGCGCGCTCTCTGAACTAGGCTTTAGCCCCAAGTAAGGGGAGTTGATTGGGTATAGGGGAGGTGGCGGGAGGTCTGAATTAAAAAGAAAAAGAAAAGTAAGAAAAAGAAAAAAAGGAAAAAATTGAAAAGCAAAACCCCTCCCATCCCAAGGCATTAAACCCCTCCCCCCCAGCTGTCTCGTGTCCGGCAGAATGGTATTATGTAAAAGATCTGGCATGTCACCCAGTGGCACATCTGGTAGGTGTAGATGGCATTCATTAGCACAGGGCTTCTACTCTGCAGCATGCCAAAGCCCTGACAGAGATGCCCGCTGCCAATCATTCATTCGCTGCCAATCCCAGAGCGCGGCCGTGAGGGATGGCTCCCTTCCACCCTGGCACCAGGACTGGAGGAAACAATGTGTTGAGATATGAGTAGATGAAAGCAGAGCTGAGGATGCGAAGCACCCAACAGATGTATCCCGTGAGGAGATAACGGTGTGAAGAGTCGTTTAGCAAGAAAGCATATGCAGGATCTCAGGAGGGAGGCTTGGGCAGGGGTTTGCCTGCCTAGGGCTGAGCAGGGGAACCCCTTCCCAGAGCCTCAGGTTGAAGTTGAACCTCTAAAATCACAAAGACCAAACATCCCAACCCTAACAATAAAGACCGCTCCTTCCCTCCCCTCCCCTCCCTCCCCTCCCCTCCTCTCCCCTTGCCTCTCCTCCCCTCCCCTGCCTTTCCCTCCCCTCCTTCTCAACTCTTTATTTCTATCCTTCCCTCTCCGACTAGCTCTGAAAATATGAACTTCTGGGCCCCCATCAATGGCACGCTATCTTTAAAATAAAGGTCTTATTTCAGTTCCTACCCTTTCAAAGGGGCTAGAGATGAACAAAGGAGAGTATGGGAAGAATTATTAAAAAGGCAAGGGATGAATAAACATGAAATCCAGGATAAGGTTGCTTCTGAGGTGGTTCTTTTTCTTAGGTAGGGTGGCAGTTACCTAGATGGTGAGTGTATTGTTCTTCCTTGTGTCATATACAGATTTTTCAAATGTTCTTTTGATCCATTCAATATTTAGGAAAACTTAGAGATTTGAACATTTGCAAAATCCAGTGTTTGGGCCTAATCTACCAACTCTTTATTGTATACATATAAGATTATGATCCCATTTTTAGAAAAGTATATACTATGAAATATTTAAGAGCATGTATGTACATATATACACATTATTAAATATAGAAGGATATTTTTCTGGTTCATGGTCACAAGATGACTGCATCTAGGTAATCACACCTTTGTTCTAAGTATGAAGAAAGGGAGGGTTGGGGTATGGGAATGGGGGAGAGGATTGGAGTGAGCACGTAAGAGTTCTTTCCTTTTGTTAGTGAAACACTTAATTTTATTTTTCATTAGCCAGACCTGGGTCAACTTGTCACAGATACATGCAAAAGTGTCTTCTGGAACTAGTCTTTAAATAGTAGGAATGTAATGAGAATGGTGGTTGAGATTCAACCAAGAGAAGGCAAAGAGTTAATGTTCTCACTGATCAAAAATGAATGATCACGTTTTATCACTGTGTTAAATAAAAGTCATTTTCCCCACTATAGTCATTAAAATGTGTCAGTCAGGGATCTTGTATTGAATTAGCAATTTCTTTGTAATTTTTTTACCAAATTTTATTTTGAAAGAAGGGCTCAAGCCTAGTCAATTTGCTAATAACACGGCTGACAAAATCTGACTTATATTTAAATAAAATTCATTTTTGTAAGAAAAATACAACTAGAATGTCTTTGTAAGCAAATGAAACAAGGAAAATGTCTCTTATTAGGACTAGAGTTTGAGTTCCAATTCTGTGACTCAGTAGATACATGATTTTGGATATTTTACTTGTCTAGTCATACTTCCTTATCTGTAAAATTGGTTAATATCTAAAAAAAATGCCTGTTAGGGTGAGGGCAATAATAATGACATACATGGGCTGCAAAAAATGGACATTGTCAGGGACTCAAGGGAAAGCAGAATCCAGTCAAAATGGATGGAATGAAGAGATTACTTAGAAAAATGTGGACACAGTTATGAGAAAAAATGAGATGGCAAATATCACAGAAATTGCAGGGCAAGAAGCTCTTAGGACTGGGATTTGTGATTATAGAGCATAAGGACTAAACCCTTGGAGGAGGGACTCAATAAAAGTGATAGGGGTACAGCTGTTGCCAGGGTAATAAAGAGGCAGCAGAGAGAAATGCCCCAATCTTTCTCTCTCCCACCTTCCAATTTCATATTGATGTCTTCCATTGGCCAAACCCAACTTGAAACTATTTGGCAACGTACTGTACTGGAGCATGATGAATCATCTGCAGGGGTCAACTTTTGGGGACAAAGAGCCAGACAGAGATGGAGAATGGGTCTCCTGGAGGCAAATAATCAGCAAACTATTATTTATATATAAAAATCTCTGAGAACTCTGCCTGCAAACATTTTTTCAATGCATAATTCCAACTGAAAGTAAAAAGTTTTGTAAACTTAAACATTTAATTTTTAAAGAATGCTTTTGAAAAAAAAATTTTTGTCATCAGTCCTTTATCAGATGTATTGTGTGCAAAGATCTTTTCCCAGTTGGTAGGGTGTGTGTTAGTTTTGGTTAATGTCTCTTTTGCTGTACAGAAGCTTTTTATTTTGATATAATCCCATCTGTTTATCTTGTCTTTCACTTCCTTTGCTTTGAGGGATGTGTCTTTCAAGATTTTGCTGAGATGTATGTCATGTAGAGTTTTGCCTATATTTTCTTCTATACATTTTATGGTTTCTGGTCTTACATCCAGGTCTTT